>CM046840.1:9474448-9609448 GCA_025618425.1 Heliocidaris tuberculata
GCACATTTCCTAAAGCGCCGGATCCAATGTCAACTTAATACCGGTGTTGAATCCAGAAAGACGGGCTGATGTTGGGGGTCGGGGTTAAAACTATCGTGACGATAAAGACAGAAATCCCAAAGACCCACTCCAAGTTTTATTCAAATTTTTTCTTGGCCTCCACATGGAGGAGAGAGGGGCATAGGCTCGATCCAACCTATCCTGGATAAATCATCTTATACTTTTCTGTTTTAAAATTGAAGATACTACTTTGTATACGTCTCATTCTCTCATCTTCAGTATTGATTGACGCCTTCAGTTTTTTGTCCCTTTGTCCGTTTTCCTGTTTTTGTTGTTGCTGTTGTCCATGAATCAATATCGCCATCTTTAAATCTGAGTAATAACTCATTATAGATTAATACAGAAGAGGTTTACATTACCCATCATTCGATATTACATAAATGGAAGAAACTAATTGCTTGAAATACCTTCTCATTATTTCAATCTTTTGTACTCGTTTTTTTATACATGTAATTACTTCGTGATCTCAATTTCACCTCTCTTTCTATTTATCTTTCCTCTCCTTTTCTTCTTTTCTTTCTTTCTTTCTTTTTTTTTTCTGTTAGTACGAGAAAATCGGTTGGAGTCATCTAGTGGAGTTGAACGGTCCAGCCACTGAGAGGGCCCTGGCATCATGGGGAGGGAGTGGGCATCGGTTTTATACTAGGTGAATGAAACTGGGGGGGGGGGGGGGGGTGCGCCGAAGGGGTCCAATCATCTCCTTTTCTCGACATTCAATTTGGAGGGAGTTCGCGTCGTCCCCGCAACCGCCCCACCCTACCCGGAGCTACGCCTGTTGAATCAACCATTATTGTAACATAAACATGAAAGGTATCATAATGTGCGACTGGCACCGTGTCTGAGACGAGTCTCCAACGTCCATAGCGAAACAGGTGAAGGAGATAAACATGAAACCGAATTTCGGAAAGAAGATTAGAAAGAGAACGGTTTATTATTTCAAACCCACGGTTGACACATTCATCAAATTTAATGTCTCTAGTTTCCTGTTTCGAACTACCGACATTAATACTTGTAGTCACGAAACTGGGCGCTCAGTCTACACTCCCTTTTTTCCGCTCCTGATTCGGGGAACAAAAGGCATGTTGTTGAACTTCACGACTACAAAATCTTGAAAGGTCAAAGGTTGTTCAGACCTGGAATGACAAAATATCACCTTTTGGCTCCTGGAAGCTTAACAGAGTTTATGAGTCACCTTTGCATCCTACCCAAGACGGAAAAGGGTGTGGGAGGATGGTGTCGAATATGATAAAACAGGGATGAAGAGGGTAAAATTGAAGATGGAGAGAAAGAGAGACAGACAGACAGAGACAGAGAGAGAGAGAGACAGACAGACAGAGACAGAGAGAGAGAGAGAGACAGACAGACAGACAGAGACAGAGAGAGAGAGAGAGAGAGACAGACAGACAGACAGACAGACAGAGACAGAGACAGATACAGAGGGGGGGGGGGGACTGCACAGGATGAATCACAAAGGCAGTGGACATGGTGGAGTAGCATGGGTTCAGTCATTGAGGAGGCACCTTCGTCTTGGGGGGGGGGGGAGCACCGGTCTTACTCGGTCAAAGATATGTAAATTAATGTCGTCGTCAATTTATATTTTCGAATTGGGCTTTCGATTTCGATTTTTTTTTTAAATTGCAGGTGATGTGCATGGGGGTCCTGGCGTCCTCTTTTCACATTTCCCTTCCATTTCTCCTCATTCAAGGTTGTCCCCCCCCCCCCCCTTTAGTAGTTTATAGTGTTTACAGATCGGTTTTTTTTTTTTTTTTTTTTTTTTTTTTTTTTTTTTATTATTATTTATTTTTGAGGGGGAGGGCGCCTACAACTGACACATATCCTGTCGTGTACTATCTCTTTCTTCACCGCGATGTTTATAATGGGTTGGTGTTTGCATGTACTGCGGTTAAAGCATTGCGGGAAGGTATCTGTACGTGAATTAGTTTAACTAAAACACTTCATATACCACAACACTACGTCAATCTTTGAATATGACTGGCAATCTGCCTTCTTGCTGTTGACATAAAGATATATAAGCGACGGAGACATGGGTGAGAGGGAGAGACAGAAGGAAAGAAAGAAAGAAGGAAAGAAAGAGACTTGGAGAAAGGGAGAGAGAGAGAGAGGGGGGATAGAGAAAGATATGAGGGTCTGATGTTGAAATCTGCAGACATAGACTATAAAGCCTTGAGGATAGGCTAATTGTTAGTCTCTGCAAGGAGGTACTAGGCTTGCTCAGTACCTCCTTGGTCTCTCGCAGCTTCAGTACAGGGCCTGTATGGAGAGCAGTGTACGTAGTCTAACAGTTTAGACCCTCTTTTACGCGTTATGACTGGCGAGGGTTTGTACCCGCAAACTAATCTGTGGTCGCCATTGCAAGATACACGAAAACTGCCTAAGATTTCTATGTAAAATGAGATAAGATACTGGAGTTTTACTAGCTTAAAGACAACTTTAATCGAAATATCAAAGAAATGATTTATTTGTATTTAAGTTTCAAATCTCTCACATGTTAAACAAAGCTTTCCAAATATGAATGATTATAATGGGGCGAAACGCAGACAGTTTGTTTGACATGAACAACTGTTTTATATAAATAAATTGTACAAGAAGACAACAAAGCAATCAAAGAATGTGAAAATAGAATCACTCTAAAAACAATCTAGTCAAATATGACTAGAATCTAGTCAGATTTGACTAGAAATTACTATTCCGAAGGGCACCTGCACCATTTTTGTCAAAACTATATCAGCTTCAAATTCAAATTCAAATTCAAATTTAAATTCGTATTTATTTCATTTCCAACAGAAAGAAAAAACAATGGCATTACAGATATTACTACAGAAAATATGAAAAATATATGTACAAATTCATTTTTTCTTGATAAGTGTACAAGTACACTGAACATATAAATAAATTATTATAATGAATCATTAAAAGAAATTCTTAATTACTAAGGAAATGTGGGGGATCCACTAAAAAGCAGTGCTTGTAATATGTGGACCCCCCCCCCCAGGGAAAATAAAATTGTTTCAAATTGTGTCTAGCTTCGGGGTTGAAGTGAACAGAATCATAGTAAAAATGAACAGAACCCTAGTAAAATGAAAAGGATCCTAGTCAGAATTACTAGAATCTGATTAAGAAAATGTGACCAGACGATCTGGTAAAAAAAATTTACTAGACGTTTATTAGAGTGATAGATCATAAAACCACTAGTTATATTGTCTTTCTGGTGATGATCTTGCAGAAGATTGTGTTATCTGCATTGGAAAAAACGATTCGCACAGTTTTCTGACATTAATCTGATATCGTAATCAACCAAACTGTTGCCAAATGCAAGTTATTTTTTAAAGCCCTTTGTTGTTAGATTTTTTTTAATAAATCTTTTTTTTTTAAATCTGATTAAATTAGACAAAATTAACGATAAAAATCTGGGGGAAAATAATGAATTTACACTGTTCCGTTTATGATGCAGCTTTATAAAAGTAGAGAACCACTGGGTTCTTCAGTACAATGTGAAAGCAGAAATTAAAACAAAATATATTAAAGTGCCTGTCCTTAATTTTTCCCCTATAGCCGCATGTGTAATATATATTGTGGTCTAATGGATAAGTCACCGCACGTAAATCACAAGGTATGTGTTTCGAATTCCTGCTACATCACTGACGTCCTTTTGGCAAGACATTAATCTACATTTCCCACCCTCCACTCAGGTGAGGCAAATGGATACCTGGGGTGGTATTCTGAAAACTGTTGTAACTTTTATCTTAAGTATCTGGATGTTAATTGTCATAGCAAATCAAAATTAGGACAAGTCATTGGTTAATATTTGAAAAAGACATCAGGGTCCCGTTGCATAAAACTTACCATTAATGGTAACTCTGCTATCAATGGTAACTACCATGGTAACATCACTCAACAGCCAATCAAAATCAAGGTTTCCATGGGAGTTACCATTGATGGCAAAGTTACCGTTAATTGTAAGTTTTATGCAACGGGGCCCTGCGCAGGCACCAATGATGATTGTTTATTCCGCGCAATTTCAATTTGTTATGACAATTAACATCAAAATACTTAGGATAAAAGTTATAACCATTTTCAGAATACCACCCCCGGTAGGATTTTTTCTTGAAGGGCGCGGGCACTGTCATGAGTTCATCCTCTCGCGATTCATTTTGGACAGGCGTAAGTAAGATGATGTAATGGTAGCTGATCAAATATGTTCATGTAAATTGAATACTTATCGACTGTAAATCTATTCAAGAGAAATGGTGTTTGGAAGTCACATTCTTTCACATTTCACCGTATTTGGAAGCTTGGACGTATTGGTGTATTTCAGAGGAATGATTTGATCTGCAGTTCATGATTCACTGTTCACAGAAGCGAAAAGTCGCGGTTCATGATTAGCCTCATTTCAGCCTTCGCAGTATTTGTTGTGGCCAAATATAAGTGCCCAAATAAAAGTACCTAAATTTGTAGTACCATCAGTGTAGTTGCTACTCTGTCAGTAAAAAAGATTTTTTTTTTTGTAGAGAGATTATTTAAATATGAATTTTGATGTGCTACAATTTAACACGTGTTTCTATGGGTGCCCGAATTACTCCTGTGCCCTGAAATGGACTGTGCACTGATAACGGTTGCCGGAACTAAAACTATGATGTCATGATTTCCAAAGGTCTTTGAAAGTGCATATATAGAGATATCAAGTGTAATGCGCTTAAAAAGTGCGGGATATTAATCTTTCAATCTCTCTCTCTCTCTCTCTCTCTCTCTCTCTCTCTCTCTCTCTTCTTCTTCTTCTTCTTCTTGTCTCTAGAATTAAAAAAGAAAAACGGAAGAAAGAAAGATAGATTTCACCCTACTTTCATTCTTCGCGGGAGTCAAGGCAGTGATCACTTGTTTAGGAGTGAATATAGATTCTTTTTTGTTGAGTGCTCTCCAAAAAGGAAATAGTGAATTTTCACTCATTTTTTACCCTATTTTCATCCCCAGGAGTCACGTCAGTGTTCACTCGATTTTTTTCTTAGAGAGTATTTACTTAATTCGTAAAGTGGAAACCTACCGTACTTTTTTTTTAAAAGTAATTTGTATCATTTCATTGTGAAAAAAAAAAATTATTTTTCATACGGGCATTATCCATTTTTAATCACCAATGTGCGTAATACCCTTAAAATAAAGGCTCTACAATCAAAAGATAGAGTGTGTATGTATATAATAGCGGACCTGTTTGTGAAATGTTTTCAACGCTTACAAGATAGATAGGCGCTCACAAAGCTTGGATAAAACCGCGGATATAAAGTTAATCCCGAACTATAAAGTACGCGAGGGCGATGCTCTCTGACTGCATAACAACCCTCGATGAAAACTAGATTTAACCATGACTCAGTCATTATCCCTAATCCTCAAAAAATATCATAATATCAAAATTTATGTTGTGCTCTTTTTCCATGCATGAGGAGCTCATCGTATGAAACAGCCGTGAATTAGATACGAAATCGGAATTCCGCTCGACATAAAATTTAATTCGTTTTCTTACTTAATTTGCGATTTGCCTTCTATGTTGATTATAAGCCTCGGATATATATAAGCAGCAAGCCACATTGCAATGAAATTAAGTTTCGATTAATTCCGGAGCGAGGAAAGAAAGATTCATTGGAGAGATGCGCACATCAATGTCATGATTTGATCATCTGAGGTGGCTGCACGCATATCAAAATAATGAACCTAATTTAGAAAACATGACTGTGAATGGCCAAATCTCGCGAAATCCCAATATTGCCATAACGCGATGTTAAGTCTGAAAAAACACACTTGTTTGGAAAAGACACAACTTGGTTGTTGAATTTTACATACGAAATGAATGATTTCTAAAGTTAATGAAATCACATACACTGTGGAAGATTGGTGAAGGCTCTTGACTCTCATACGAGAGGTCCTGGGTTCGATCCTCGCTGGGTGCTTACATCCTCAGACAAGGTGTTTTACCCACGTTTGTCCCTCTCCACCCAGGTGTAAATGGGTACCTGGCAATTGCTGGGGTACTAATAATTGCAGGGACCTCAGGCATAATAGCGTTCATGTTGCTGGGGCTTCCCTGGGGAGCTTTTCATCAAGCGTTTTGTCAGTGATTTTTACTGACAAATTTGCTCTCAGCCAATCAGATGCAAGGATTTCAGTAGCTTTTAACAGCTGTCGGTAAAAATCACTGACAAAACGCTTGATGAAACGCTGCCCTTGTATCTCCTTTGATGTATTTTAGTTACATAATGTAATGAAAGACTGAGGTAAAAATCAGAAGAAACCAGGAGCTTTAGAACTGATTTAGAACTGACTCAATCAACAGTATAGCTTGTTAAATATTCACTTTATAATATAAAACTCATGTAATTCAATCAATAGATAACAACAATGAGTTTTAATGACATTAACTCTCTGAAAGAAACATGTTCTTACAAAGATTTTATCAATACTACAACACGAATCAAGTGGAGAAGTAATGTTTGAGAGTTTGTTGAATTATATCAGTAGAGGCTATAGAATACAAAATCCTTCATGTTTAACCCTTTCATGACAAGAATTATTTAAGGGCAGAATTGATCACATTTTGTTCTTCAAATTGGCAACGATAATATTTTTCTTTTAGTGCTACATGGTTCCAATAAGATGTAATATCTTTGAAAACAATGTACATGGTTAGGAACTTCGTAGAAAAGTTGAAAAAATGGCAAATTTTGATTAAAAAAAAAACAATGATTTTGAACCACTCAATGTGTTGCCAATTTAAGGATTTTAAAACTTATTCTCCTTTTTAACATTCCTGGCATCAAACGCAATATGGTCGTGCAACAAAAATGGACACAGTGTGTGCAGAAATTTTTGCTCTTTCTACTCATGCATCTGGTATATTTTTTGAGCTCTGAATCAAAAGTTATTGAGGCAAACCACAAATTGTGGCCAATTGTCTTGAAAGGGTTAAGCAGAAGGGACAGTCAGCCCACAATTTTCTGGCGAATAGACAAATTACATAATTACGTAATTTGCCTAATTTGCCTAATTTGCCTATTTTGCAAGAAAATGACGTTGCGTTCGTTATCATTCCGTGTAAATTAAGTTGCAAATAAATGTCATTAAATTGAATTGAATTGAAAATTTAAGTTACCATGGTAATCCTTTTCGGCACACAAGGTACATGACAACCCCATACATCAAAACATTGATTTAAAAAAAATCTAGGCAGTTCAATTCTTTATATTCGATTCGGCTACGCCTCGTTGAGCAGGACAGCTGCATCATGCACCTTATGAAATAGTTTTACCATCCAACTTATAACCATTAGATATTTGTTATACCACCACGTCAGCATTATTAGGGTCATATGGCGTCATTCCCAAATATCACTATGGACTACACCTAAATCGTTCACTGGTAAAGACCTAACTATGATAACCGAGACGAGAAATTTGTATAAAATGTACTATTATGATTTTTTTTCCAGGCATTATATCATGATTTAGTAGAGAAAAAGGTAACAGAGAGCTGATGCTGACTTACAGGACAGAATAAAACAGGAGCGGATCCAGGTCTTTGTAAAAGATGGGGGGGGGGGGGGAGACAATAAAAAAAAAGCTTTAAAATAAAAAGGTAATCAGATTAAATGGGATGTCTTTTTGTGTCTAAACTTTAGAATTTGGGTAGAAATTTGGAAAGGGGGAGAACCGTATTCATCTTGTGTACTGAAGATACGTTTCATTTGTTTGAAAGGAGGGCACCGGTCGGCTGGGCCCCTTAATCCGCCAGTGCGAATGAAACAAGCTGAAAATTATCGTCAGCTGTGACCTACATTTTGGCGCCATATTTCGTTCAGAATTCCATAAAAGAACCCCTCCCCCCCCCCCCCCCCCCCCCCCCCCCCCGAGCTTTCCAAAATTGCTAAGAGTATATGGAGTGGCATCCATTCTCATCATTTCACTCACGTCTCTCCCCGGATAAAAGGAAGCATTTACTTTTAAAAATCCTCCCTGCCTTATTTCTACAGACGACATCATCATCATCCTACTGTTCTTTACACCTTTTTATAGGATGGATGGCAGTAACACGAGGCGCTATAATACTAATCACTCTGACGACACAAAGTCGAGAGATTATTAGAGGATGAAAGAATTCTCACAACTTTGCCTCTATTTCTGCCCTAATTGCGATACGCCACAGTGAGCTATTTTTTATAAGTCAGTGAAAATTTGAGAAATATTTCACTGCATATACAAGCTTACAAACATCTTGTAAATCATGCAAAATTAATTGAATTATCCACCAGAATGAGCTCTTTTTACTGCGTTCTTCATCCTCCTGTACTTTATATTATGCTATGATGTGTAACCGATATATGGTAAATAAGGCCATGTTTGCATAAATTGCAATATAGTATGATATAGCTTTCATATTCTCGCACATTTCTATACTTAACACTTGTTTAAATCAGGCTGATGAATAACTTAAGAAGTGTAATTGGTCATATCTAGAAATTTGAAATATTATAAATGAATTTAGAGAGGCAAATAGAAACACAAAGGAATATGGAAACAGGTTCTTGGAAGTAAAGTATCTGGTTTGTTTCTGGCTTGTCTTTTTTTTTTTGGGGGGGGGTCTTTTTTTTTTAGGGTTAAACGACCAGCTCCCATGACGACTTCCAAACGGAGAAACTCTAATCTTGCGTGGGTAATAAATGGGGCCTGTAATGGAGAGAGGGGATAGCTAAGCAAAACATCAATGTGAAATGATCTGCCGTCATGTTATCTTATGAAAGATAAATGATGACTCATCTTGAGTGAGGAGTATCTTCAGAAGTCAGGAGATATATAGAGCGAGAGTCATTACAAGCTTCACTAATGACTGCCTGTCCTGGAACCCCATGGATGCCGAAAGCTAACAGGAAAGAATAACAGAAATGTTGTTGCTTTCTGCGTAACATTTTTGCTTCCTCGCTCTGTCACGCGACCCTCGATCGTCACACTCTGACTCTTTTATTTGTCTTTCTTGCTTCTCTCTCTCTCTCTCTCTCTCTCTCCTCTCTTCTCTCTCTCTCTCTCTCTTCTCCTTCTCTCTCTTACACCTCTCTCTACCTCGCTATCTCCCTCTCCCTTTCTCTTCTCTATCGGTCATCCCCTCTCTCATCCTCTCTCTATACATCTCTTACACTCTCATTTTCTCTCTCCCTCTCTCTTGCACACCATCTCCCCATTACAAAATTTACCGATAGCAACATGAGATTTGCTGACTGAACTTGTGGATGGAAGAGGGATGGAGTAGGAAGGGGGATTACCACACCCCTATGCATCTTATAACACCTTCTATAGCAACATCCCAGGAGAGAGAATATTATAGGAGAGAGAGAGAGACAGACATACAGAGACAGAGACAGACAGACAGACAGACAGACAGACAGAGACAGAATAAAACAGAGAGATAAAAAATGAGAGGGTGAGAGTAAAAAGAGAGACACAGGCAGAGGAGGAGATAAGAGAATACCAGGAAAGAGAGAGAGAGAGGGGGGAGGGGTAGAGAGAGGATAAAGAAAGGATAAATGGTGTTTACAAAAGTGGAGAAAAGCAAAAAGATAGTGTGAAAAGAGAGAGAGAGAGAGAGAAAAGAAAGATGCCAACTCTTCCCGTTCAATGTAGCCTGCTGATGGGATTGCTTACAAATAAGGTTGACGTGACATAAGAGCAATCCTTCGTAGTCTATCATTATCAGCCTTCTTTATTGTATATACTGCTGATGAGCAATACTTAGTAGTTTATAAATGTCCGTCATACTGAAATGTTTAGAGATAACAACTGATCGACAGTTCTCAACAAAAATAAACCCCCTTGACCAAAAGGATCCTAAGTCCTAATTTAAAAAACAGAAAATCTCATTCTCCTCCTTCACCTCTGCTATACCATGACTGTGCAAGATTTATCTTGCATATTCCTTTCCAGAAATAGAATATATTTTCTCTGTTATAGTGGACTTTATATATATGTGTATATATATATATATATATATATATATATATATATATATATATATATATATATATATATATATATATATTTATATATATACACACACACACACACATATATAAAGTCCACTATAACAGAGAAAATATATATTACAAATACCGTCTAACCGATGAATATAATGTAGATTGGTAATAATATAGAGAAGTACCACGGAAGCCACTGGCCATCCGCGGCAGAAATTATGATTATGATAAAGATTCAAGTTCAATTTTTTCAAGTTCATTTGAGTGAATTGCAATAAAAGTCAATATACACAAGTACATTCATTTACAGTCTGATATGTAGGGTACCATAATAGACCAAGATGATAAAAGTTAGAATACCAACTTTACAATATTCTTTTGAAAAATATTATCTCGAAAGATTATGTAAAAGTCTATGTAAATTCAACAAATGTATCGCAGTAATAAGTTTGATTTGAATACATTCTGAATGAATGTATTCATACATTTGAATACATTCTGAATGTTTATACTATACTATGCCGAGTATAAGCTGTTCAGATACTAAACTAATTCTAGTTACAAGTTGCAACTACAAAATTATGAATATTACTAGAGTTTATATAAATTGACATTTTTCTCAAGCAGCAGCATTTAATATTTATCAATGACGATCATTGCACCTTTCTAACTGTAAAACAAACAAACAAAACAAAAACAAAAACAAACAAACAAACAAAAACAGATTACGGCTACTTCAAACATGACGCAGAATGTAGAGCTCAATCCCCATGCAGGGTCTGGACAATGAGACTAGTCACTTGGCGCCACACACGCTTACAGCAGTAGATGTAGAAGTATCGCACATCAGCACGAGAGTGAAAGCTGAGTTTCCTCAATGGGACCCGTATCGCACCCGGGACTCGTGTAAGACAAGCTTACCAAAACAAACCCTCTACCGATCTCCCACACACACACACACACACACACACACACACACACACAAACACACACCCACTTTACTTACCCACACTCACACCCATACGCGCACACACACATGCACACACACACACACACGCATCGCAAAATTATGACTGAAACTCATAATGTTGCTTGATGTTTAAAGTAGGTTTTTAGTCATTTTTGGTTCTGTTATGTTAATCGGACATGCGTGGCTAAAAGGGGATATGACTGAAATGATTAGTAGTGTGCTTCGCTTTATTTGTTGCACTAGGAACCCTAGGATTCGTTTGAAAAAGGTCAAACTTGAAGTCTGTAAGTGAAACCCCGTTGTGTGCTCCTATACGCTTCCAGCCATTCTATGTTTTAAAATTTACTTTTGACTGCAGAGGCTATACACTTAAAGATAAAGTTGAGTTCTGGTCATGCAATCTCATTGTGAAAGAAACTTTCTTAAAGCAATTAGGAAATGTTTATCATGTCTATATAAGAATTGGTGTATACTATGAGGTTTTTGAATCATTGAAATGTCAAGAAAATAAACCCAATCTCGCTGAACAGCACATGCACTGCCTACAGAAATGGGTATATGGGACTGCACACACCAGTGGCATGAATGTTCGGTCCGAACATTTCAGCTATTTCTCGTCATACTTAGAATATGAGGGCATTTGAAGAGCAATCCTTTTCAGGGGACATTTCTACTATATGATGTTCTTCCAAACTGACCTAAAAGGAATGAGAAAGCTCACAAATTATTTTTCATCTTTCCCAGAACTCAACTTTCTCTTTAACGTTAGGGTATGTTGATTGCATACCACGATCACTTTACCCCTTTTTTCCTACCTTCTTTTTTAAAGTCCTTGATTGTCTGTGCATAGAACAATAACATTATCTTGGGGGCAGTCGAGACAAAAATTAATGATGAAATGTATCCTGTGTTATCATAATGGAGTAGTGTACAATTTAGAGTTACTACCAATGGCATCATGTTTAGTTAAAGGCATTTGGTATGTAGCATTATCAAGAAAATGCGGAGAAAAGTATATACCCCGGATTTAAAAAATGAATATTTTTTTCACTGAAAAAGGTACAGATAGATTTGTTCCAATAGTATAACATGAAGTGTAGTAGGTCTAGTTAGAAATGACTGAATATAATTTAAAACTTTTTAGGCCTATTGATGAATGTATTATGAAAAATATATACTTGTAATATTCCAAAGAAACGATTGGTCTTCCGAGGGGCGGATGCAGGATTTTGTGAATAAATAAATAAATAAATAACCTTTTTTAAAACTAAAAAGTAACAGATTATATTTAGAAGGGGAGGCACCGACCAGTTATACCCCCCTCCCCTTAAATCCGCGAGAAATGATCCCTTAAAATGGGAAAATATTTCATTTGAAAGGATGTTTAATGACTGCTAATAAACACTATTCATATTATTATCAAAATATATGTTTTCAACCAATTTTCTGGTCCATAACTGGTATACCGCCGTTATTTCATTTCTGAAACACGTTTTAAGATACCTATATCGTGGCCCTTAAAAAAAAGGGGGGGGGGGGAGGGGACTGACAGAGTACAAATAGGAGGGTCAAGAAAAAATGGCGATGAAAATTTGTCAGACATATCGTCTCAAGACCCCTTCGTGGTCAAAAGATTCTAAATACCAACGTCATGAACGTGGAATGACCACAGGGCATCATTTCTCAACACCCTCTGGAGATAAAGACCATGAGGTTTCACACCGTTCAATCTGTGAGGTTGCAGGGAGGGGGGGGGGGGGAGTTAAGAGACACTAAGTGATTTGTTGAACGACTTCTTAATATCTTCTTCTCCTCTTCTCGTCTTATCTGATTTTCATCGCAAGATAAACTAACAGGGGCAATTTCTTGACACACTTTGTACGGTATCGATCACGTGGTTATCTAAGAGTGACACCTCCAGGTCAGGTGGTTCATAGAGACGCGCGGGAAAGCGATTAGTTTGGACACTTTCTTCACAGCTTCGTGGCGTCGTTAAGAAGATCCGATACCTGACATCGTCTAGCAAATCGATACCTCATTTAGGATGTTGACAGAAGTTACATTATTGTGTGTCCTATGAGAGAGCTTTTCTGAGAGGTACTCGAAGACCTAGTTAAACAGCGGCTCTCAAACATACGCAAGCTTACTGCATGGCAGGATAATTTTAGTGTAGCGGTTGGCTTTAGAGTTCGAACTGAAATTAAATTTAACATTAGGAGTGCAAACGAACTTAACAAGGTTTCAAGGTTTCAAGGTTTCTTTTATTTCCACATGATGTTTTTCAGTGTTTTACATATATACAAATTGGTATAACATAATATCAAACAAAATTACGATAAGAAATGTTTACATAAATGGAAAAATTAAAAAAAAAAAGAAGTACAGTAATTACATATAATAAACAATTATACTATCATAATTTCGGTGATATTAGGCATAGTAAAGAAACAAAAGTGGAGGAGTCTATTAAAAAGCACAGCTTGTATTTTATAGACCCCTTTGTTAGAAAAGGATACTTACAAATGCTCTGAGTTTATGGAAATAATTACTAAATATATATACCTTACACTATCCCACCCCCCCCCCCCCCTTACACTACAAAACAGAATAATTGTGACACTGGTATGTGTACAAATAATTATATTGGAACTAATAACAGATGATGACTTCAGTAGGAGAGAAGAAAGAGAGACAGAGTCAGAGAGAGATGGAGGATGAAGAATGGGGACGTTACACATTTTAATGCTTTCTGCAATGATGTTCTTTTCGTTCTAGCTCAATTTTTGGTTCGAAATGATGTTTTCCCTATTGTTTTTGCCATTTAGCAGTTACATGAATATCTATTCAACAGGATTTTTTTTAGTCTACGTTTAAATGAAAAAATGGTGGGGGCTGATCTAATGGTATTATTTAAGGAGTTCCAGAGCTGTGGTCAGGTATATATAAAAGTCTTTTGTGCAGTAACTGTCGTGGTCATTGGTAGATGTAGCATATTTGATTGTCTCGTGGGGTATTTGTGTACTTCATTGTTTTTCAAAAATATTTGCAATAAATATTCTGGTAACTGATTTTTTTCCAATTGGTACATAAGACCTGATGTACATTCCAGATCCACTTAATGTCACGATTGTCCATACATTAACCCTGTTGCTTCCTATACATCATATTTCAATAAAAATCAACCGTTTTCCCCCATATTTTTTTTTCTCTCCCCCTTTCATTACCTGGCCTCTCTGCATCCCCTCGAACCCCTACATCGCTTTAGCGCTCTTTCTTTCTCTTTCTCTTTCTTTCTCTCTCTCTCTCTCTCTTCCCACTATCTCATTATTTCCTCCCTCCCCTCTCTCCCTTTCTCTCTCTTAATCGACATGCGTGGTCTAAAAGCCATTATACATTTTCAGATTGAATATATGCGTTTTTGTCACTGGCGACCTGTTTTCTACAAAGAAAAACAATACAATTATCTGGAGATATGTCCGTAACAATACACAGCACCATTAGATTAGAACGAATCAGTGCGTACATTAACTGGGGAAGCTGTATCACAATTGAAACGATTTTCAACTGAATAATTTCTTGTCTGGCTGCCCGAAGGAGCGAAAAAAAAAATACTCGTCGAGATTGAATTTCAAAAGGAAATAATGTCCAACATTGACGCCATTTAGATCTTTAGAAAAGCGATTACTCTAATAACATAGCGATCTCGGTTCATGTCTATTGTATTGTGTATCGCTATCCGATATCAGCCGACCATAATCCCGACCAGATTGCAATCCATCAAATCTATAACACTATGACATTCTTCACCGGTCTTCCGAAGAGATAAATTTCAAATACAAGAGAGGTATATTCTAGAAACTGGCAAAACAAGCTAGACTTTGTTATCTTTAGCCATCTTCGGGGAGGTGGGGATGTTCTTCCTTGACATACCATCACCAAAAATTAATCTTTATTAAAGTACCAACAAACTTAACGAGACATATTAATAGAGGTAATTTATTTTTCAGTAATTTCATCTGTTTGATATAATATTTTTCTTTTCGGGGTGGGGTATACAAAGTGCAGCTTGGGTGTAAATTGAATATATACCGATCGATGTCGGTGTTGGAGCTATAATTGATTTGAATTTCAGTATATTTATCTAGTATGGAATTTAGCCATCATTTTGTGAGCATGAGTGCCCCATAAGTCACTTCGCTTATAGGTCTAACATATATAGTCCGCTTTTTACGTTTACGTATTTGCATTGATTGAATCTTCTTGGGAAGTTTTTTAAAAAGAAAAAGAATCCGTGATAAGGTTATTGCTGGTTTACCACTTCCTTCAAAATGCAAAATGCAATATTCTTTTGCGTATATATAGAAGTCTAAATCATCATGAATCAGTCGCATTCCCACCATAAATCAAGATACTTTCAGCAGTCTGTCACTCCGAAAATCACATCATGCTTAAAATGAGAAAGGCCCATGAAAACAAATTTAACAAATGAACATTCCATAATGTCTCATTGCCATTCCTCAAAAAAGTCGAGCAAACCAGAATGTTAGAAGAAAAGAATTGATAACAACTCGGTTTGTATTGCATATTGTTTTTCTATTTCTACATCTCTGTAATAATTGCCAATTAAGAACGCACCAATCATCACGTAAGACAGTCAATTAGTAGCATTTTCCCTGATCATATTTCCAGCTGTTACGTCATTATCCCGCACATCCGACATTTTCCATCAATTAAAATATTTAAACAGATGTCTTATATAAATCATGGCGTTTGCACACAAAAAACAAACATAGGCACATCATTGCCGTCTTATATTGCGAAGGGCTCATTAGAAAGTTGTTAGAAGATAATACACATGCAGTCAAGTTCCGTTAATGACCTTAACGTTACAAACATAAAATAAACAGCTTCCGTCACTGCAATTTTTCAAAATTTATAGCAGTTATACAGTTATACATGCGCGATAAAAATTGCAGTCCTTTTTTGCACATAATAAGAGACAAAACTTGAAAATGATGAAGGCTTCTTGCAGTAGTTGGCCACTTATATCGTTCGCGAGTAGAGATTAGTTTCAATTTATACCTGACAGTAATTGCGTCAACTTGGCTTTTTGGAAAAGACGTTTGTTCCAGCTTGATGAGGAAAGAGTATGTTAAACTAGGTCTGGCTGCTTCATCCTTGCGCTAATTAGACGTCGTTAAAACTGTCGCTGCCGTTCCACCCAAGAAAATCGAAATCTTCGGCAAATTATCATGATCACGGCGACATTTAAGTTAGTTAGTGGGTCTATACAGTAGTGGACCGTTATCGTGCCTGCTGATTAAATATTTGTCCCCTAAATATGCTCTCTATAGCTTATTCAAGTTGAATTCTTATTCATTAAATGTTGTTATCTGTTGGGTTTATATATATATATATATATATATATATATATATATATATATATATATATATATATATATATATATATACATATATATATATATATATATATATATATGCCTACTGTATATGTGAGCATTTGAGAAATATTAAACTGCCTGGTTATGTAATATCATACAGTCGTACTTTGAATTTAATTTATTTTCGATAGATGCCAAACATATTTGTACATGAACATAAAGAAAGTAAATACAACAAAATACATATACATACAATAAAAAGAAAAAATGGGTCTATAAAAGTGGATCCATATGAAAAAAGTATAATTTAAAAGAAAAACAGCAAATGCAGAATTAAGGGGTAGTCAAAAATCAAAGATGATTTGTCAAGGGCTCCCCCAGTAACAAACAAAATGATACAATTTAGAAATAAATATGAGGTCACATGATGAGGTGGTACCAATAATGGGAAAGAAGCGGGAGGAGAAGATCACAGAGGAAAAAAAATAACAAATACATCTACCTATACATAAATGATGGATTGCTTATCAGGAATAATCTTAACTTAGCCTTAAATAAATACAATGAAGAACATTTTCTGATAACAGGTGGGAGATGACTCCATAACATGGGCCCCACTAAAGGGGATGTTTTTTGTAAGAAAGAAGTCTTAGCTAAGGGTTTATGAAAATCGCAAGTATTTCTTGTAGTGTACGAATGAATAGAAGAGTCCGGTACAAAAATATGATCAAAGACAGATGGCAAGTTATTGTGTTTGTACTGAAACATGAATTGACCCAGCTGCATAATATCTATGAATTGACATTTAACATATTCATCTGTTTAAATAGTGATGCAGTATGTGCTAGGTAAGATGATTTGGTTATCAAACGTAGGGGCTTCTTTTGAAGGACTAACAGTCTATTCAGAAAGGTTACCCCAAACATTAATTTGCATAAGACAAGTAAGGAAGCAGCAATGTATTGTACAGAATGCATAATATTCGTAAAGGAAATGATGTATGTACAGCATGAAGAACACCGATTGCACTTGAAATCTTAGAGGCAATATAATTAACATGACTTTTCCAGTTTAAACCTTCATCTAAATATATTCCCCAAAATTGTGCTGAACATACTCTGGATAAGTATTCATCATCAAAGGAGAATGAAACCCTGGGGAAAATCAGTTTTAATGAAAAGAGAGGATAGAGAGAAGCAATTTTTAAAAAGTTCCATCAAAATCGGTTACGAAATGAGAAAGTTATGAAAGTTTGAAAAGTCTCAATTTACTTTCTATGGCGATCCTCAAATTGGCAATGTTGCTTCAAAGTGACAGGTTTAGTATTATAATTCTCCATGTGTTTTGTACACAAAATTTCATATTTTCCCCATTATCTCTCAAGTTGCAGCTTGTCTCCTTCTTAGCTCAAGATATATCATGGGAAAATGTATTTGACACAACATATGTTGAGTTCACAAAAAGACAAGCAGCATCTTTAGATATAATGGAGAAAATATGAAACTTTGTGTACAAAACATATTGAGAGTTGTACTACTAAACCTGCCATTTTGAAGCAACATTGTCAATTTGAGGATCGCCACAGAAAGTAAATTGAGACTTTTCAAACTTTCATAACTTTTTCATTTTGTAACCGATTTTGATGGAACTTTTTTAAAAATTGCTTCTCTCTATCCTCTCTTTTCATTAAAATTGATATTTCCCCAGGGTTTCATTCTCCTTTAAATTGCACACGTATTTCATCAACATCAAAATGAATATTTCTGCCTTTAAAGACCATATGATTAGTTTTACTCATGTTCAACTTTAATTTGTTAGCATAAACAAGCAAGAACCCTTCTCCAATTCTATTTTAAATTCTCTATTCAGTTGCTGAACAGATTTACCAGACAAAAAACATATTTGTGTCATCAGCAAATAAGATAAAGGTCTGTTTACTAGAAACATGATGAAGATCATTGATGAATAATAAAACAATGGGGGACCAAGGATACTCCCTTGAGGAATTCCGGGCATAATATTAAATAAATGAGAAGACTGCTGATCAATAACAACAAATAGTTTACGGTTATTTAGATAATTTTCAAACCAATTCAGGGGAATGCCTCTAATGCCGTAAAATTAGTGTGATTCACACTATCGAAAGCTTTCGAAAGATCAAGGAAAATACCAAATGAAATCAGTATGTTTTCTATTGCACGGGATGCATCATTCAAAAATTGAATTAAAGCCATGGAGGTTAAGTATTTCTACTTAAATCCAAATTGTTTAGAGTACAAAATGTTAGTTTTATCTATGTAATCAATGAGTCGTATGTAAACAAGTTTTTTTTCTAAAATTTTGGAAAATACTGGCAAGATAAGAATTGGTCGATAGTTATCTAAACACTCTTTACCCTTGCTTTTATATGTAGGAACTAGCAATCTTTAATTGATCCGGTATTTGTCCAGAGATAAAGGATTCATTTAAAAGACAGCACAGCTGCTTTGCATACAAAAATATGGTCTTTTTAGCAAACGTTGGGTCTATGTTATCATATCCAGTACTTTTACCCATTTTCAATTCTTTAGCATGGTTAATTATTTCTGTTTCAGTAACAGGTTTCAAAAATAGAGAATTAATATAATTGCCTGTCAGACACAGTTTAAAATCTGTTCTCAATGAGGGTGTCGAGTTATTTACAAGAGAACTTCAAATTGCACAGAAATACTCATTAAATGCCTTTGACATTTCGAATTTATTAGTAATCTTTTGGTTATCTTTAATTACCTACTCAGGGCTATTGTTTTGACGTTTTTGTTTTATGTTTCATTCAAGTATTTCCAAGTCTTTTTGATATAATTTTTTACAGAATGAATTTTTCAATAAAAATGTTCTTGCTTTGCATGCCTAATTTCATTATATAATAAATACCTAGAGTGTTTATAATTACTCTCACGAGAGGGAGAGTGAAATGATCTTTCTGGTTAGAATTCCCAGTGGAAAAAAAAAACCAACTGATTTATCCATTTACAATATATATATATATTGTAAATGGATAAATCAGTTGGGTTTTTTAAAAAAATATATATATACTTTTGTGTACATATATATATATATATATATATATATATATATATATATATATAGTGTGTGTGTGTGTGTGTGTGTGTGCGCGCGTGTGGGTGTGTGTGTGTGTGTGTGTTTGTGAGGATTGATGAGACAGGACACAAGAACGTAGCTGAACTTGAACTTTATTAGGTCAAGCTTTCGGCCTTCCCGCCTTCTTCAGGTTTGAAAGTGAAGTTTCGTTGAGGGTGACTTTCAAAACTGAAGAAGGCCGGGAAGGCCGAAAGCTTGATCTAATAAAGTTGAAGTTCAGCTACGTCCTTGTCTCCTGTCTCATCAGTCCTCACACCATGCAATTTACCGAGACGCCGTCGAAATGTTTAAGATGGGTATCTTCGCATATATATATATATATATATATATATATATATATATATATATATATATATATATATATATATATGAAATGAGCCAAGGCTCAGTACGTAACAGAATACCACGGATTTATTGATGTCAAGCTTTCGGCGTTACGCCTTCTTCAGGAGCTATACAACGAAAAACAACGAAAATGGAACAAAATGATAATACTACTACATGCATAAAAGAAAAGTAATGGGTGTACATGGGTGTACATGGGTTGTCGTGAATGAAGCTGGCGCCACAATGACACGCATTAGTTAACTTTCTTTTGCGGTGGATCACGTCACGTGATCCATCACATAAGCAAGCACTGTCCATAGCATAACCACAAACAACCTAACAGGTAATGAGTTTTATTATATTAAACTTTACATTGATTATCACTATATCAATTTATATATAAATTATTCATATTGGATATTAGTTATTGTCAGCAGAATTGTATTGCTCATTACTTTTCTTTTATGTATGTAGTAGTATTATCATTTTGTTCCTTTTTCGTTGTTTTTCGTTGTATAGTTCCTGAAGAAGGCGTAATGCCGAAATCTTGACATCAATAAATCCGTGGTATTCAGCTACATCATGAGTCTTGGCTCATTTCATTTATTTAATTTATCCAACCCAAGACGGCCCGTCATGTTGTGTTTTAGCCAAATCCTTACAATTATATAAATTACAATTACATTTATATATCTTTTAAAAAGCACGCTGTTACTACATAAGCACAGGTTTTTTACTCATACTTGATTCTGAAATGATTTGTTAGTTATTTGACTGACATTTCAAACTAAACTGTTTATCATTTTGATTGATTTGTTTTTCGACAATGTTTTCTGTGAAACAAAGAAGAATGCTGTATAAATTAATGTTTTGGGCCAGGCTTACGAACGAGATCAGAAGATGAAAAACGGGACTAATAAAGAAATATTGAATGCCCGTTCCAAAACTACACACTTGATATTCTGTAAAGTTGTCACAACGAAAAGTTAACAACAGAATCATAGAAAAGCTGTGTGAGTAGGCTGTGTGACGGAGAATGGTTCCTCGAGATGTCCACGTCTTGGCTTGGAGGGTATGATTGACGAACCTGTGCCGAAGAGATATTCCTCGCGATATTACTGTCTTGCCTTGAGTGGTATGGTTAAAGACTTGTACAGAAGAGGTGTTCATCGAGATGCCATTGTCTTGCCATGAAGGGCGTGGTTGATGACCTTGTGCCGAAGAAGTGCTCTTCGAGATGGCACTGTCCTGCCATGTCTTGAAGGCGTGAATAACGACGCTGGGACAAAGATACTTTCCTCGAGCTGCCACTCTTTTAGCTTGGTGTGGCATGGCTGACAACCTTGTGCAGAATAGGTGTTCCTTCAGATGATATACTGTCTTATTTTGAAGGGCGCGGCTGACTAATCTTAGCCGAAGAGGTGTTCCTGGAAATGCTATTCTTTTGGCTAGAAGTGCGTGACTGACGAACTGTGACAAAGAGGTGTTCCTCAAGGTGTTAGTGTCTTGTTTGAGTTGGTTCATCGAGATGTATCTGTATCGTCTTAAAGGCATGGTTGACGACTCAGTGCAGAAGAAGACTGTCCCTCAAAATCCTAGTGCCTGGAGTTGGAGGGCGCGGTAGACGACCATGTGCAGAGCAGAAGATCTGTTACTCGAGATGCATCTCTCTTGACTTGATAGGCCTGAGTGATGACCCCCAGGACTAAGAGGTTGTCCTCGATATGCCGCTGTCTTAGCTTGGGTGTTATGGCTGATGGCTCCGTGCCGAAGATTTGCTCCACGAGATGCCGCTGTCTTGCACTGTGCTGAAAAATATGTCAGACGTATATACATGTATGTACATTTTGAATATCTTCAGACGATTATAGATTTGATTGGATTTTATTTTTTAAAGAGTTTTCAATGATAATAAATAAACTTGAAAGGACAGCTGTAATACCAACTTGTCACCTTTGGTGTGATGAGAGCGGAATATAAGAAAGAGAGGATTTGAAAACTTCTTAATGGAATTGGGGTAACCGTTTCTCATTCGCCCAAAGAATACAGGAGAACTGTGGATATCCAATATATTTCTTTACCTCACCCCATCAGAGACATGATTATATTGCCTCCCACTAATAGCTTGTAACTGCAACCTCGTCCTATTTTCATCATATGCATATCTATTATCTGCTCAATCGGTTTCAGCTTGTATTTTCCTGATCTACAAATATTCGTGTCTTCTTTTACCGTAACATCTTCCACCACAATCTCTTAGTATACACCAATCACCATCACATCCATCTGCACCATATCTTCTTCTGTTAATGACTATGTTAAAAGCATTCAATCAGGGGCATCTCTGAACCATTTTGAATGGGGGAGGGAAGGGATCCAAAACAAAATTTGCCAATTTATTCCAACAAGCAAAGAGGGGGTTATCAATTATTGTTTGAGGTCCAAAAACATGGTTTTTTAAATAAAATATTTTCCGAGAGAAAAATTGTAAGAGGGGTGTCACACCCCACAACCCCTATATATAGTGACGCCCCTTGACTCAATCTCTCTGAAGTCATTCCATATTATTTCTTCTCTTTTAATTCACTCCATTTCCACTTTCTTCTTTACTCATCAATCTCCCCTTCCTCCTCCTTTTATTCATTCCACTTTCTTCAACTGCTCGGTTATCTTTCATTTCACTCTTTCTTGTCTTTCTTGTTTTCTTCTATTCCCTGTCAGTGTGGACAAAGTTTGTCCTTCATACTTTGTATCCATTGTCCCATTTAAAGTGATTTCCATTTCCCTTCTTTAGATGTACATCTATCTCTCTGTACAGTTCGCCCCCGACGAGGAGTAGGCTTTCTATCTTCAACACAATACAAGATCACGACACCTTTACTCGGGGGCCCTGATTTTATATTTTTCACATTGTGCCGTGCATTTAAAAACATGCAAATGAAGGCGAGATATTTTGAGAGATTTTGAGGCAGATTAAACCGTTGCTTCGGGGTGGGAGAACGATTATTCAGTTGGTCGGTTGTCGAGGGGTAGAAGCCGACGCCATGGCGCCGAAGCAAGCGGGTAAGGCGGGCCCAGCCGAAGGTAGCTCTCATTCTCAAACTGCGTACTCATAAAACTCGGCTCGCGCACTTATTGCATGGGCATTTTCTTGTTTTGTTTGTTACCCTTAAAAGGGACTACGAAAATGTTCTTCTCATCTTTATTTCAAGTAATTGGATTTATTGATTTGAAAATTTTCAGGAATTATGTGCCAAAAAATCTATCTCACTTAGTACAACCAACCCCCCCCCCAAAAAAAAAAAGGAAAAAAGGTTTGGGGGAGAAAAATCATTTCTAAACCGTGTGTGTCTAGCTGTTTAGGAAGATAAAAAAATGTCCTGTAATTATATGCCGCGTGAAATCTGGGCAAGCACATTACCGGAAAAGTTAAACCTTGCCATCACTGAATATTTAATATGGGCATTGTATCTTACCATCATCTGCATCATACATTAAACCCTCTATATAGTGAGTAACTTACAAGCGTTGCCCTTCAACAATTAGCCTCTCATTTTCACAGGCTGTAAGGGCTATAGAAATAGTGTGTTGCTATCAGTAATTCAATTCACTTTTAATTCTGTAAGAAAGAAAGAAAAAAAAAAACCTCCACTTATGACCAATTCTGTTATTACATAAACCTTGTTTAATTTTTTGTCTACATTGTTAGAAGTATGCAGAAATAAACGAATAAATTAAAAAGTAGAATGTAATTATGTAATTCTAATCGTTATAACATGACTAAGTATCGTTTTGTGAACACCGCCTTTCGGGAGTATTGCGCAGTCTCATTCTCCTAGCTACATGGTTTGCTAGGTCAAGTCGACAACGGTTTCACGAAACTGACCACAAGTCACGAACGCGCCAAACTAAAACTCGCTGACATGAGGCGTCTAGTGTCGATAGTGCAACCGATACCGCGAAGGCCTGCTCGAAATCGATACATTTTGAGGTTGTTTATTTACGAGCAAGCTTTCATATATTGCATGTGTAAAGTTGAAGTTGTTTATCCTCGGGCTCGGATATATTGTCTCCGAATAAAGTAGGGCATAGACTATCGTATGTCACCGTCTTGCATAATGTTTATTGGCAAAAATATATTAATGATGAGCGCTACGAAAGCTAAGATCGAAAGGGTGATTCAAAGTTGGATGACTATGATTACTCAACTAAAAACAATGTTCAGGTTACATATATTATTATTATTATTGTTATTATTATTATTATTATTATTATTTATTATTATTATTATTATTATTATTATTATTATCATTATTATTATTATTATTATATACTTCTTTTAGTGAGAGGTGTTGCTGAAATGCTTACAGTTACCATAATTATTGGATTTGCCTGGCGAATATACAAATGTCCAAAAGCACTTTGAAAGCATGTTGGGGAGTTAAACCAGAATGCTATATGTGCGATATATAAACAGAATATTACCATTATCTATTTTTAACTCTTAACATAATAAAATAAGACACAACCGCGAATGTAACTCTTTCCTAAGTAGACTTGGACTTCAATTTCGACATCTATCTCTCGTTTGAAATTTCAGCAGTCGCATTATTTTGTCATAACCCAACTATATCTAGGGATTTAAAGCGGCTCAAAGATTCTGAATATAAGCCTGTATACATCGGTTAATGGTCAACCCTGAAAATAAGTGTCACAACAACAACAACAAGATATTACTATTATTAGAAATACTACTTCTACTAATGATATTAATAATGATAATACTTATAAATGAAAGATTCAAGGGCTTACAGTTTTTAAACTTAGTAATAGTTTCGAAACTTATTAATGTAGACATCTTCATCAAGTCCATTAAGCCTGGTGATTTTAATTTTAATACCTTTGCATTTTTAACTATAAAACTGTCATTCGTATTTCAAACTGTCGTTTGCGCTTTAAAAGATGCTTTAAAATGAGACTACCGCGTCAAAAAAGTGAAAGCGGTACGGAAGCCTCTGAGAATCGAGTTGCCACCTTTCAACAAGCAGGCTATAAGGATGTATGTGTGTATGTATGGATTGGGCTATAGACTGTGGTTCGTAGGATGCAAGGCGGCATCACATTGGCGCCAGTGGGGAGGCCATTTAAGGCTACGACAGACAGAAGGGCGGCAGGACAGCGACTAAGTTCCACTGCAAACGGTTTTTTGTTTCTCACTTACTTTTTTCGGCGGCAGGGAGGGAAGACGGGGGATTTAACGGAGAGACAGGGGACATGGAAAACCCCACCGAGTGATTGCAAGCTGGCGAAAGATCGAGGAAAAACAATAGACAAAAAACATGTGTGAGAAAAGATGCGCTGTATATAGATGAAGTCATGCATGTATGATCAATATCTTTTAAAAAAAGACGGATCGTAAACATTGCACATTCGAGCAACATGATTAGGAGTAAAGGGTATTGAAGATGGGGGAAACCCCCATCTAAAATCTGTTAACATGATTTCGTAAATGCACACAGAAGAAAAAAAACGTAACTTGAGAGTGAAGTAATGACGGGTACAAGTAAATGTATACTTTATAATAGCTCCAAGCGTTGTATGGATTGTAATTATTTCAGACTTTTACCTGAGCCGCATAAGGCGCTGAGAGCACGTCAGAGTTTTTTTCCCATCCAGGTACAGTATTACTACACCGGCTGATCAAAACGTGGGAGATTTGTAACTTATATATTTTCCTTTACAGTTACAATATTTACATTATACTAATTATCGCTTTATCATTGTAAACCATAACCAAGTCCATTGAATGATAATCTGTTATATCTATGTTCCCATTCATGTATTTGTTATGTTGCTGTTCTTAATTTTCATATGTACTGTTTAAAAAATTTGTACAAGATATATGTTTGTAGAAAAATAAATAAACTTTGAAACTTAATGAAGATTGCTTTAAATTCATATCAGTTTGACTATATACAATGCCTACCACTTTCTCAGTTTTAAAAATATCAGAAAAAAAATGAGACGAAATCTCTAAATCTAACTGAAATGTTTAAGATGCTTTACACATCCATGGCTTCTGTATATATTTGACGTGACCGGACATTTTCCCCGGGCTTAATTTCATCAGAGATATAGAGTTAGGGTCAGGATTACAAAGTTTGAGGTTTAGGTTAGATATAGATGGTCTGGTTTAAGTCTAGTGCTTGGTCCAGGGTTGAAGTTAGAATCTCGGTTAGAGTATGAAATCGACTGCGGAACAATTATTGTCGCCAAAAAATGTGTCGCAAGAACTATAACTGCAGCTAACCTAAACACCCCCCTTTGAAGGACATCGCCGCTGTGCTCCTAAACTCCCCCAACACTCTGCCAAGAAAAAAAGTTGATGTGTTAAGAATCGCTCACTGGTGCACTGTATCAGGCCGTATTGTCTTACGGTACGTGTCACCGAATGCGGACCGATGTAGACTGGAGACAAATCTGTCTGACTTCTGTCCTCCATCTTGAGCCGATCATCTTTCCAAACCACCGGCCAGTTGGTCCCATCTCCCTTACAACGCCTGCCATCGCATCCCAAGAAAAAAGTACATCTTCAAAATCAAATCTGCACAGAAGACAAAGGTGAAGAAAAAACAGATGTAAGGGGAAGAAAAGAAGTGCTCACTTTAGTCCATATGCATGCCTGTCCAACCATTGCTTACTTGAGCCCGGCTCACTCGAGACGTCCTTTGCTGACGTTGGTCCCGCGTCAGTGACTAGCATGATCTTTTGTGGGTCATGAAAGAGTGATGTCGTTCAAAAGTTGACTGCAAAATGAATAGTGCAGACAATATGTTTGATAGCTGGTGTGTGGATTAATTGCCTTCATATGCTCAAATGGCGCAGGTACCGAAATGACGCCTATAGTGCGAGCCGTGTTTTATGCCCGTTCTTACACATTAAGCGTCATTTCGATGGCGTTATTAAACTGCCCTGGGCCCTGTTTCATAAAACTGGTTATCGATGACAAGTTGAAATAACTGTTATAAGCTACTGAAATCCTTGCATCTGATTGACGGAGAGCAAATTAGTCGGTAAAAATCACCGACAAGACACTTGATGAAACGCCCCCCTGATTGAGCCGATGAAAGCAGTAAGAGTATGCGCCAGTAATACAACGCCATGTTTGCAATGTCCATTTTGCATTTACTTTTTGTACGACGACACTCTCACACGGTGCGTCAAAGGCCGCACAATTCACTGACGCATTCTTAATATATAGACGCCTCTTGTGCGACGGACATTGAAGACATTGCATACAACCATGCAAGTGCTCTTTCTTATACCATTTGCAGATGAATAGAATGTTTATTTGTATGAAGCAACGGATGTTTAGATTATTCCATATTAAAGTATTTTGAAAGAAAAGCAACGTACCGGCAATTCCGATAACAAACGCTTTCGAGATTATTAAGCATGTTTATCATTTTTCATAGCACACTTATCATAGTCATAGCATTGGTATACGGGCATAAGTGAGTTGGGAAGTTAAGCCTCGTTTCTGAATATCAACTTTCACATTTCTAAATGTTGCGAGCAAAGATTTTGATACTTTATTATAGTGACATTCACTGTTGATTCATTGTTTATCTGTTTTACAGCCTTTTAATTTATTTTTTTCCCACTGAATTATGAAAATAAAATACAAAAAGACCACCTCACTTCCCTAATATTAGCTGACGGTTATACCGGAATATTGTTTCAGAATTCACGGAGGGGAGGAGGTAGGGACAGCTTTCTAGCCTAATGATCGTGATAATGTACTACATTATCAAGTATGATTTCAAATTATATAAGCAACACAAATTGATCATTTCCCGCGAGAAAAAGTTTAGTACTTTTCATCGATCTATATGAAGAAATTGCAGACTATGGAGATGTCTGGAAATGTGACCTGTACTGTTCAGTGGTGATAATTTTGAGTGCACTATCCGTCATAAGGCGACGCTATGCTGTCAATGTGTGCTAATATACGGTGTTGTGGTAATGCTCGATAGCTGTAGGATTCGCGCAAGCCAAAAAATGTGTTGTTCAATCAAAACAAAATACAAACCACAATTTTTTGTTGCTTCAAATGCATTTTAGCTAAATTAAAACGCACTTTCCCACATCTTCTCACTATATTTTTTTAATTTCTAATCATCTAGCGTGATGATCAGTCGTAAATGGTATGACATATAATTTCCACAGAGAGAGAAAGAGAGAGAGAGAGAAAGAGAAATAAATAGAGAAAGAGAAGGGGAGAGATAGAGAGGAGAGAGAGGGGGGGGGGTGGGGTAGAAAGTACGGTGAGTGAGAGTATTGATAGAGAGTGGAGAGACGGATAGAGGGAGGAATAGTGAGAGATAGAGAAATAAAGAGGAGAGCACAAGAGAGAATGACAACTACTATCTAGACCCATGCAAATGGGAAAAGAGAGAGTGCGTATAAGATAGAGAGTGAAAAAGTGAGAGGGGTGACAGAGCGAGAGAGAGAGGGGGAGACAGCATGTAATGTGATTCAACGGCAGTTGCGATGGTGATTCTACGATTTTAACGACCACTAAAAATCTTGATCCCAAAATTATTATAAGCAAACCCATTGGCGATTCATTTCGAAATCAGGTCGAGTGTCTTTAAGGGTAAAGCCAGACTTCAAAATGGTTCTTCAGTTTTTGTTTGCAAAGATAGTCATATAGAGCGAAAAAGGTGACATGTAACATTCAGAAGTGAATGACGAAAATTTTATCTAAATTGATGCCATAGGCTATACGATAACCCTGAAAGAAAATATAGGGTAAAATAATTCTCCAAAATATTATATATTTTTAAACAACCGGGGCAAGTTTCTATGCTTTTTTTTTTATAACGTTCGTTTGGCACAGATATGCATACAATGTGCAAGTAAACCCAAATGGGCAAATTCATCTTTTATTACAGCGGAAGATACTGTTTAGCTTTGAAAGAAAATAAATAATAACCCCCCCCCCCCACACACACACACACAATTGAAATGTAACCATCTATTTCAGAAAGTTTAAAATCAAAAGCGATATTATCTGATCTTTAAGTAGATGACGATAAAACCAAACTATATCTAAAAAGAACGTATACGAATAATATTACATTATTAATGTTTTGTGTCTAATCAATTTACTTAAAGCTGACACCCACTTGCTCTAAAGTTTTAACTCCATTAATAGTGGCAATCTATTCGCCGAGCTGAGTTTACCCTTTAAATAACTTACAATTTTAATCTCATAGTGATCGTAATCAAAATCCACGGCGGTTTTCATTTCCTAACACAATATCGCCATATCTCCCTGCCTGCCATTTCATTGTACCGCGGGATGTTTCTATCAAAGGGTGGTCAAATTCCATTTGCTGCTTGGTGTGTTTGCTATTCCCCTCTGCCTTAAACAAATTGACCACTTACACTCATAAACAAATGCCAAGGTTCGCTCTCCCAGGCCACGTGACCTTGTGTTACCTTGGCAACACTGCATACTCATGCAAGCGTTGAAAAGCGACAGCGATACAAAGTGTTTCCAGCATGCACAGAAAAGTTAAAGGTACTTCCGACTTCCGGCAAAGGTCCTTTTTGGGGTGTATTAAGAAATGAACAGACAAAGAACGGTCAATTCACTACACTAAGCTAATTGCTATATCACTACAACCCTGGATCATATCACACTACATCTAATCCTAGCCCTAAACCAAGCCTATAAAACACAATTGCAAGCCTAACCCTAACCCTATATCATTGGCAAAAAATACAGCCCGGAGCAAATGACAGAGTATCCACTATTCAAAATATAGGTTCATCAGTATTCCGATCCCTTCATGTAAAAGTACTTTATGATCCGTTCGGTAGGGAACGATTTGCAACACTGCCTGGACTTGGATAAAACTACTTTAGCGCCCAGGTCAATACTGTAAAATACATAAAGCGACTACTTGTTCTCGAATGAAGTTTCATTTTTATGGCGGTACATTGAGGTGTCTACAGAGTGGCATAGCGTGGGTCCAGACACTGAGAGGGGGGGGGGGCACTGGCATTATGAGGGGAGTATCGCTCTTGCTAAGTGGATAAATTAATGTAAATCAACAAGGGGGGGGTGGGAGGGGTTCTTTCATCTTCTTTTCACGTTCCCTCTTTCTACTCCATTTCCCCTTTGTGACCCCCTTTCCTCATCTTCTTTATTTTGTTCGTCATTAATCGGGGGGGGGGGGGGCAGGTACCCCCGTACCTCCGAAGCTGCACCACTGTCTCTAAATATATAGTTAAACCAGAGATTTGATTTCAAATATACTCACATATATTTTTAAACAAGAAAACGGTGGGGGTATCAGTTATCACTACATTCACATCTACAGTAGACAGCTAGAGAGAGATTGTGTAATCCGTCTGTAGAAAAGTTTCAATGGCCGCGCAGGAATCAATCAAAGCGTGCTTACTCTAGTCCGTGTTTAAACCTCGTTACCTTGTGCATGGATAGCCGCATTAGTCCTGTTGGCATTAATTGATTAGCCAGTCGTAAAAAGCATGTTTCTAAAAATAAATATTTTTAGTTTCTCTTTTTAGGGTTAAGGTTAGGGTTAGGTCTAGGGGTGCATACTATTTGAATAGCTACCTTGGCTGTATTATGTAAGTGACTTCTTTTAGAAGCATGCCTCTACGACTGGTTAAATAATGCCTACCTATTACTGATTTATGGAGTGCCAACTGTCGAATTCTTCTTTTAGTAAATGTAAATGAACAAACAAAATTCATATATCATTAGGAAATCGAATTTTCTTTTCTATTTCATAAAATGATAATTTCACTGTTGCATAAAAGAGAGTATTATTGGTGCTAAATTAGCAAATCAGACCCCAGTTTTATACGATGTCTTTGGAATAACACAGTTTTCGCTGATTTACTAATAAATTCGCTTTTTAATCTGCATCCCGTAGTTTAATCGTTTATTGAAATAACTGAAATATCTAAACTGGTGAATACTTGAATTTGTTTTGTCAGGAGATTGATATTGATTTTGTTCTAATGGTACAGGTCTGAAAAGGGACGGATCCATAAGTTGGGAATGGATGGGGGGGGGGCACAATTTTGAAGAAAAAAATATATCACAGGTAAACAAGAAAGAAAGAAAAAGAAAGAAGGTTAAAGTTACTTTTCAGGTGCTCTGTGGGTCGAACAACTGCACTCTTATTTCTGCTGAGTCAAATTTAACTCGGAAATGGCGTCAGCTGGGAGTCACCTCCATCCTTGTCAAAGTGACTCGTTTTCCGAGTTACTTTGACTCTAATTAAGTCGATTCTCAGTTGATGGCACACCATTCTGAGTCAAATTAATTCGGAAATCCGAATCACTTTAACTCAGAATAGAGTTGACTCCCAGCTGACGCCATTTAGAGTCAAATTTGACTCCGCACAAATAAGAGTGTGGAAATTTTGTTTGTTGGTTGTGTAATTACTGTACACCAGTTGGGTTTCAAAAGGTGGCTTGGGACGGTTGTGCCCCCCCCCCCCCCCCCCCCATATATCCGCCAGCGGGTCTAGATGCTATCAGCTACAATATCAAAACTGATAATAACGACAATCTGTGATACGGTTTAGATAAATGATGCTGTTCCATATTAACTTGTCCCATCCAATTTCCTTAAAACGACTCCTTAAACCGGAAAATCGCCATTGCTTTAACAAAAACACCCAAAGTTATAGTCAGGATTCACACATTTACTTTCTCAAACTAAACAGTGATGACGCTATGCATTAAGTTCGATATGCGAGGCAAAGCAAAGATAGCAACTGATGTTTAATTTCTTGAGGTAACGTTAGACTTTGATCTATCGGCTGGTCGGGTAAGGTCGGGAAAAAACACCGCATTTCTGTCGGGGGGTAATTGCAAATCATTCCATCATCATTACATTAAAAGAAATTGTGTTTTACTCCCCATGTACGATAGGTTTTGATTTCTTACACTGACCTAATTCATACTCCCTACGTTCCCATTTTTTGATCAGAGATAGGAGCTTTTAACCCCAGGGGCACTGGTCACGAGATGCAGTAATCCAAATAGCCGTTGATCACATTACAACCCTCTCTCTCTCTCTCTCTCTCTCTCTCTCTCTCTCTCTCTCTCTCTCTCTCTCTCTCTTTCCCTCTCTTTCTCCCTCTCTCTCTCTCTCTCTCTCTCTCAGTTTTCTTTATTTCTTTCTATCACTATCTGTCCCATCTTCACCCGCTCTTTCTGTATAACCATGATAACTATCTTACTATTTCCTACTTCTCTTTCTCTCTCTCTCTCTCTCTCTCTCTCTCTCTCTCTCTCAGTTTTCTTTATTTCTTTCTATCACTATCTGTCCCATCTTCACCCGCTCTTTCTATATAACCATGGTAACTATCTTACTATTTCCTATTTCTCTTTCTCTCTCTCTCTCTCTCTCTCTCTTTCCCTCTCTTTCTCCCCCTCTCTCTCTCCCTCTCTCTCTCTCTCTCTCTCTCTCTCTCAGTTTTTCTTTATTTCTTTCTATCTCCATCTGTCCCATCTTCACCCGCTCTTTCTGTATAACCATGATAACTATCTTACTATTTCCTACTTCTCTTTCTCTCTCTCTCTCTCTCTCTCAGTTTTTCTTTATTTCTTTCTATCACTATCTGTCCCATCTTCACCCGCTCTTTCTGTATAACCATGATAACTATCTTACTATTTCCTACTTCTCTTTCTCTCTCTCTCTCTCTCTCTCTCTCTCTCTCTCTCTCTCTCTCTCAGTTTTTCTTTATTTCTTTCTATCTCCATCTGTCCCATCTTCACCCGCTCTTTCTGTATAACCATGATAACTATCTTACTATTTCCTACTTCTCTTTCTCTCTCTCTCTCTCTCTCTCTCTCTCTCAGTTTTTCTTTATTTCTTTCTATCTCCATCTGTCCCATCTTCACCCGCTCTTTCTGTATAACCATGATAACTATCTTACTATTTCCTACTTCTCTTTCTCTCTCTCTCTCTCTCTCTCTCTCTCTCTCTCTCAGTTTTTCTTTATTTCTTTCTATCACTATCTGTCCCATCTTCACCCGCTCTTTCTGTATAACCATGATAACTATCTTACTATTTCCTACTTCTCTTTCTCTCTCTCTCTCTCTCTCTCTCTCAGTTTTTCTTTATTTCTTTCTATCACTATCTGTCCCATCTTCACCCGCTCTTTCTGTATATCCATGATAACTATCTTACTATTTCCTACTTCTCTTTCTCTCTCTCTCTCTCTCTCTCTCTCTCTCTCTCTCTCAGTTTTTCTTTATTTCTTTCTATCTCCATCTGTCCCATCTTCACCCGCTCTTTCTGTATAACCATGATAACTATCTTACTATTTCCTACTTCTCTCTCTCTCTCTCTCTTTCTAGATAATCTCACTACTTCATTTTTTTCTTGATCTCTATTCTTTGTGGGTGCTTTCTCCATCTCTTTCCTCCTTTTCCTTTCTCTATGGTTTACTCTTTCCCTCTCCCTCTCTCCTCATCCTCCTTTTCTCTGACTCTTTCTCTACAGTGTGCGTGTATTTCCATCACCCCTATACCTTTATCGTCTGCTGAGATTTAAAAAAAAAGGAGGGGGGGGGGACGTAAATTCGTATACCTCACACTTTTACAAAGAGTTAATGCCTTTCTGGCTCTCAGCGGACGGTGATTTTTACTGACAAATTTGCTCTCAGCCAATCAGATGCAGGGATTTCAGTAGCTTATAACAGTTGTCGGTAAAAAAAAAAAAAAAAAAATCACTGACAAAACGCTTGATGAAACGCTCCCCTGGAATCCTGAGCAACATTCTAGCCCCATTACCTCTGGCCCTCAGCTCCCGTATACACGCTCGAATACACCCTTCTCCATGTCTGACTTGTGTTATCTTTTCTCAAACCAAAAACACGCTTGAAGGCCCCATGCTGTATAGCAAAACGATATTTTATCTACCTAATTGTCGACATGAAAAAGAGAACATTGTGCGTTTCATACCATCACCCTCGGACATGTAAGATTTTTATTCCTTAAATGTCAGTCAGAGACCTTTTCAGCAATGCAGCGTTCTGATGTTAAATGCTCTGTTCGGGGGGAGATCCTGTCGATAAAAAGCACAAGGTAGAAATGTCATTCCGTGCAGATGATATCATTTCTACTCTATGAACTTTTGGATGATGTAAACAAAATGATGCTACATTTATGAGTGCACATCATTCAGAAAGCATTTAGCATTATAGCTGAGAGAACTGCTCCACCCATACATTTGTACGTACACGCAGAAAAGGCCATTCACGATATTCAACCTAGTTCATTCAACAGGCCTACTAATTTCATACCCCACCCCCACAAAGTATAAATTTAAAAATCAAAAAGAAAAGGAAGAGTGATAACAAATTTAGGATTTTGAATTTTATATTGTAGACAAACAGATAGGCCCATGGACTTTATAGTCAGATAGTTAAAAGTCGACGCTGTCAATGAGTAGCATGTTTTGGTATGGCCTAAAGCATGAATCCTAAACGTAGAAAGTTGTATTTACCTAAGGTGCGTTCGTACTGACATGAAATTAGAATCTTCTCGTTGTTGAATGTGTGCACGTTCGACTAGTGTGTACCATTATGTGTGTACAAATATAACAGCCAGGCGGCGCTAAGAGCGTTTAAAGGCGCCACATTGTGGCGGTGTGAATAAGATCTGCATCTAGCAAGGCATGTAATATTGGAGGGGAGGCGATACAACCCGTTGCCAAGGCAACATTGGGTTCCGGTGAGCTGTGAAAAATGCCGTCCCAACGGGAGTTGATTAAACTTTCCCTTTATTCAACAATGGAAGAAAACTAGAGAGTGAAAAAGGGGGAAACGAATAGAGACTTTAATATAAATCAAAGTCGTGGAAAAGAGGGACTGAGAGAGAGAGAGAGAGAGAATGAGGAGTAAGAGGGGATGGGAGAGAGAGGAAGTGGTGGGATAGAGCTGAGTGTGAGTGTGTGTGTGTGTGTGTGGGTGGGTGTGGGTTGAGTGTGTGTGTGTTAGAGAGAGGGAAAGAGAGAGAAAGAAGTGTGAGAGCAAGAGCAAACATTGGAAGAGAGAGAGAGAGAGAGAAAGGGAGAGAGATAGAGGGAGAGAGAGAGAGATTATAAGAGAAGGGGTGAGAAAAGAGGAAAGGAGATGGAAGGGAGAGTGGGAGTGAGAGAGAGAGAGAGAGAGAAAGAGAGAAGGTGAGATGAGGAAGAGAAAGAGAGAGGGGGGAGGAAAGGTGGAGAGAGAGAGAGAGAGAGATGAGCTGAAGACCGTTACCTACATGCAGATAGGATTATACTCTACAAGATAGATGTATACTTCAACTTCATTGCCTATACTTACTTTCATATTTATACATCTTTATTCGTGAGCCTGCGGTGTGAATGGAGACGTAATGGCGCGCATTATCACGCAATTAAACAATTTGGAGTCAGGCGATCATTTCTATCACCCCCTTCCATTTCATTTTAATGGCGTTGGCCGTTCGTGACCCGTAAAAAAAAAAAGAAGCAGTCTGTTTAGATTAGGTGTCACGCACTTTATTACTTCATGCTCCAAATGATCCCCGATATAAATGGAAATCAGACTAATATTTACGTTTTCTAATTACGACAACGACTTTCTTGTAGATCACTTCAAACAGTCAAGCCTCATTCATATTGATGCGGCTAAACGGATTGACATAAAACGGAAAGACCAGCTCACACGGAGCGTCATTATTTTGCTGACGTTAAGATCACGACAGTGACTTGGATGGTCTTTGGTGCGTCGTGAAGGAGTGATAAGGTTTGAACAGTTATTGCAAAATGAACAGTGCATGCAATAGTATTAATAATTGGAGTACTGATTATTAATTGCCTTAACAGGCTCGATTAGCGCAGCTACTTACGCAATCGAAAATGATGCCGCCTGTGAGCCTGGCTTAACACAGATAACACATAGATGTGAACGCTTAGGGCTCTTTGTTTGGCACAGATACATATAAACTCCACTTGTCATTCAGTTATACCCTCAAAATATTTTATTTTGCCAGAGAATCAAGTATTAGAATGCATTTTATCAAAGGGATGGGTTTTCTTTTTGTTTTGTTTTTGTTTGTTTGTTGTTGTTGTTGTTTTGTTTTGTTTTGGGGAGGGGGTGGGAGGGAGAGAGAGACAGAGAGAGGGGGAAAACGAGAGCAAGTGGCTGATACATACTGTAGATGTAGGCTCATGATAAAGGTTAGGTATACATTTTCCTATTTCATTGCACATGTGAGATAGATTGAAAGTGAGTTTTGAAATTTTGAACAGAAATGAACAGCACTATCGAGTGTGAGATCGACATATTTTCTTTATATATATATATATATATATATATATATATTGTCGCTGGATTTCGTTTTATAATCCATATTCTCCTCTAAATATTATGCTTAATACACACGTTCAAGTTCGCTTTCAACTAGGAAATATGACCCCCCCCCCCCCTCTCCAACCCATTCTGGCATAGTGCATAATACTACACATCGAATATAAAAGGAAAATGTGCCCCTCACACTTGTGCTTCCTCGGCGAAAAATTCAGATGCCAAAATACGCACTTAAAAATAAACATGAAAAATGTGAAATGTCTTTGATTTGCTCTGTTTTGTTTATGTTTTTGTTTTGCTTGTCAATTTTTTTCTTAAATGAGAAGAAATCTGATACAGAGGACTTTTCTTCTCTCTCTCTCTCTCTCTCTCTCTCTGTTTTGGCCTGTCACATAATTTTCAAACTTGAGCCCTACCCCCCCAAAGATTGCTGGATCCGCCGCTGCTTTAATTTATGGTGACCTAGGAAGGAGTTCAATTTTCGTTTGAAGCGTTTTTTTTCTCTCTCTCTCTCTCCACGCATGTCACTGTATAGAAGCACTTAATCTCTTTAACCGAACTGTCACCGTTTTAGCAAGCCTCGTTCATTTGATCTACATGGGTTACTTGGAAGGCAGATTTGTGCTACATTATGAAAACAAGTCATAGATGTTGTTGAGATTCGTCGCAAATGTCAATTTATTTTCGCAGGTCTTGGGGCCAATTTTCTTTTCGCTGTCCGTCGTATTACAACGCTCAACTATAAATGTCTATATAATATATACCACATAATTATCTTTGAAATGAGACCAAAGGTCTATACTCATCCAACTACTTTGAATGGGAGGATTATTGTCATGGTTAATTCTTACTGTCACCTAAAATACATTTCATGGACAATCTCTCCCTTCTATTTTTCTTCCCTTTTACTCGCCCTCTCCATCTCTCTTTCTCTCTCTCTCCTACGTTCTTTTGTTCTTTTCTCCTTCTCTTTCTTCTTCTTCTTCTTCTTCTTTTTATTCTTCTTTTTCTTTTTTTCTTTTCTTCTTCTTCTTCTTTTTCCTTTTCTTCCCTTTCTTCTTCTTCTTCGTCTTCTTCTTCTTCTTCAACCTTCTTCTTCTTCTCCTCCTTCTTCTCCTCCTCCTCCCCCTCCTCCTCCTTCTTCTGTTTCTTCTACTCTCACCCCTTATCTTTAAATCCCATCTTCATCACACCCATCACGGATGTGCTAATGATGGATATGTAGGACATACGTCCTAATTCCTACACGAATTTCTGGCGTAACTCCTCTACTCCTCGATCACGTCATGTAATTGCGGGGAATGCGAAGCAGTTATGTCAGCTGCTGTTCTTAGGACTTCGTGACGTAGTAGAATTACTGGAGCACGTGACACGATGGTCTAAATCTCAAGTGACTAATTCTGCCAGTTCATGTTCAGACAAACTTGAAGAACATCCTTCTGAACACATACGGAGCAGCGAAATATGAACACTGACGCAATCAGGTGAGCCGGGGTTAAAAAGCGAATGGAAAATTAGAAATGCAAACAATGTTTTTAATAATTGCCGTATGGGCTCATTAAACCCGGTTCACACGATGCGTCATTTCGATTGCGTCAGTACCTGCGCTAATCGAGTCTGTGAAGCAATGAACCCATGCACCAGATATTAAAAGTATTGTTTGCACTGCTCATTTTGCAATAACCTTTTACACGGCATCACTCTGTCGTGGCGCGCAAAGGACCGTATACCAGTTACTGACGCGATTCTAACGTCAGCAAATGACTCCTCGTGTGAGCCTAGCTTTACGCGACTAGTCTGCGTCAGATATAACACATTTCGAGCTAGATACGAAGGCCCGTATTCTGAACTCCGGTTTAACTTAAACCGTGGTCTAATTGTGGGTTAAACCTAGTCTAACCCTGCCTTTTAAACCGGAGTTTAAGATAATCAAATTCTGAACTCCGGTTTAACTTAAAGGGAAATCCAACCTTAGTTGCAAGTTGCTTTGAAAGAAAGAGGAAAAATCAGAGAAGCAGATTGGTGAAAGTTTGAATAAAATCGGACAAGCAATAAGAAAGTTATGAATTTTTGAAAGTTGCAATCACTATACATATGGGAATTTCAAATTGGCCGAATAGGTAATGTCACTGTGATGTAGCTGTGGACAACTCCCCCATTCGCTCCAACACACAAAATGACTAAAATGTCACTTTTTTCAAAATGTATTACTCAGTAGGATCTTTTTCTTTCATGAGGACCTATAACAATATGCTATCTCCAATATATTTTGAGTACTGCCCCGAGGGTAAAAGCGCCTCGAAGAAAACCGCAAATTGATGATATTTTTGTGTACGACAAATGGGAGAGTTGTCCACAAAAATGTCACAATTGACTGACCAAATTGCCAATTTGAGATTCGCATAGATGTAGTGATCTCATTTTTCAAACATCCGTAACTTTCTTATTCCTTGTCCGATTTCTTTCAAACTTTCACCATCCAGTTTTTCTTATTTTTCTACTTTCATACAAATCATCTTATTACCAAGGTTGGATTGCCCTTTAATCCCCAGTGCAGTCTAGACTCTAAGTGCGGTTTACTTTGTACAGAAATGTAGACTGCAGCTAGGGATATTTTTAAGTCTGGTTTAACTTAGACTGGATCTTAAGTTAAACTGGAGTTCAGAATACGGGCCAAAGTGTTTCAGCTATATATGCTCTTGACCTTTGATATGAAGAAACATATTGCTCATTATATAGTTTCTTGTTTCTGTTGTTGCTTTATTTGTTTAATAGCAGTTTTCCTGAAAGCGTTCTGAAAGTATAGATTATCATTATATAGGTTAGTAGTCATCAAGCATAGCGGGACAAAAGGGAATATTCTTCCATTTTTTCTCACCGTATCTCTATTAAACTTTTAGTCATTTATCCAAGTAAATAAAATGATATACGTCTTTATCTCAATTAAGATAACTTTGTAATATCAGACTCCAGCATAATCCACAGTTAGAGAGAAAGTCTAGTTCTAGAAGAGGTAAAAAATAATTTGTGAGCTTTCTCATTCTTTTTATGTCAGTTTGGAAGAATATCATAATAGAAAAGTCCTTGAAAAGGATTGCTCTTCAAATGCCCTCATATTCGAAATATGACGACAAATGGCTGAAATGTTCGGGCCGAACATTCATGCCACTTGTGTGTGCAGTCTCATATACCCATTTCTGTGTGCATTACATGTGCTTTTCAACGAGTTTGGGTAATTGAAAAAAAAAATCATTCTGATGATTCCAAAACCTCACAGTATAAAACTATTCTTATGTAGACATGATCAACCTTTCCCCATTTGAGACAGTTTTTTTTTTCACAATGTAATTAGTGACCAGAACTCTACTTTATCTTTAAGAGGATTTGAAATCATTCAATTTCAGAAATGTAGTTACGAAATATGACAAATTTTTCTTTGCAATTGCCCCTGAACGACGACCATGACTTCTCAGCATCATAAGTAAATCGGTTGAGAGAAAATAGATCCTATCAATGCTATTTATTACCTGACGAATGCAATTAAGAGCTTTCTTAATGCAAAAGCAGAACGTTTAGTAATTTATGTAACAATCCACCAAGAGATTTTTATGTGCCTTGTTAATGTACTGTTTGAGCACTCTCCTACGATTTCTCAACGAAAAAGACATTACAGTAAATCCCCAGCAATTACGTGTACTCCAACCACATGTAAAGGAAATCGTTAAACTTGTTCTTGCTGGGGGCCTGCCGGAGAAGCTCGGGTAATTTATGAAAGAAGTATAGTTTATTAGCACTCGGAAAGGACATTTATTGAAGTCGGTTGTAAAAGAACGATAGTATATCTCATTTGAGCGCGTGCTCTTTGTAACATGCGTGAAAGCAACATAGACATGTTTTAGGTGCGGCTACATGGGACACAGGGGCATGTTCCCCAATCAAATGGGGAAAAAACTGAAAAATAATGGGAAAAAAAGAGAAAAGAGAGAAATTAAAGAGAGGGAAAAGAGAAGGTGAAAAGGTGAAGACGCTGAGACCCCCTCCTAAACCCTCCCGCTAATCAATGACTTTATTTATTTTGTATTTTATCCACCAAGAAAGGCCGGTGCCCCCTCAATATCTGGACGGACGCTACGCCACTTGGAGCTGGACTGGGTCGGGTAATTCTATATTCTTTAATATGAACAGATATTACCTGGAAATCAGAGTTTGCACCTTTTAGTTTGCATTGTGGAAAGTCAGGTACTTATTATGAATCAGCCTTCAATGTGACGGATATGGTGTGATAAAGTTTCCTGATATTTGCAACCTTCAATTTCTTTTCTGAACCACAAAACAAAAAATCTTAAGAGAGAGAAAGAGAAAGAGGGGGAGGGGGGTTGGGAAGAGAGAGAGAGAAAATGAGAGAGGGGAGGTTGGGGAGAAAGCGAGAAAGAGATAGAGAGAGAGAAAATGTGCGAAAATCGAATGAAGTATGTATTAAAACATGAGATATGCTAAGCACAAAATCGGTTTTCGCCTTCACAATTTTTTTCTTTAAGTTTGATTTTTTATCGTTTACAAATACTGTAATTGTTAACTTTTCTCAACACATGCAATTCATAATTATATAGTCTTTTACACATGCATTCTTGTGCTAAAAAATATCCACTAATAATAATTATCTGCCATTCAAAATGAATAGACTAATTTCGTGACGCTTAACCATCACCCCCATCCAGCAACACACCTCCCTGCCTGTAATATACACATAACAGCCCCTGCAAAAGGTTCCGACTGAATGGCGTGTGATAAAAAAAGGGTCTTTAGTTGCATCAACAGAGCTGTCTGGCACCTTCTCTTCCAACTAACGGAGACGTTCTGTCTGAGCAGCGCGTGTGAGCAGGCCAGGAAAATAGCTACTGGCACGCTAGTCAAGAGAAAGAAAGAAAGAAAGAAGGATAAAAGATGAAGCGTAAGACAGAGAAAGAGAATGAGGGAGAGAGAGAGAGAGAGAGAGAGAGAGAGAGAGAGAGAGAGAAGGGGAGAGTGGGAAGAAAATGATTTGGTGAGATTTGAAAATGTCAAACCGAGGCAATCGCATGTAACGTGGTAAGGTCTAGTTTTTTGTGAATCTGCAAGTTTGCTGAAACGTGAGTCGTATAGGTCTACACGGTGGGAGGTGGATGTACTAATTTGGTGGAATTCTGTGGGGAAAATTTGGTGGGACGACGGTCATTTCTGTTCCTTCTTCTTCATCTCCTGTTACCTAAGAAAGAAATGTGATGTTCTGGTGTAAATACGCTCAAATAGTGCACTTTTGTGAAATAAACTTCACGAAGCGGATGTTTCCTTTCATATCTCGTAAGAGATCAACCAGCTAGCCTTAGAATTCGTATTACATTGCAAAATTTTTATATTCTGAATTCATAATACTAATAAACTCTTCTTACAATAAACCCCGCATTGTGTTTATAAAGCCATTCTAAACAGCAATATCTAAATGAGATAAGAATATTAAATGTATGTCATTAAACGTTACAGAATTTTATCATTGTTATTACATCAAAACCTCGTTTACACACGATGTGATAAACCGCCTAATTTTTTTTTTAATCGCTATCATGTGGCAAATTCGAAAGACAATAGCTTAGTGCACCTCATATATTTCTGTATCGTACGGAAGCGTTAAAGTGCCATTCGACTTGACGACATGACGAGATATTTTATCTTGTCAAGTCGACTTAATATCCATATTTTGTCGACATGTAAAGATATTTAACTAGCCATATCGCCTTATCAAATTTTATAAGTTGACATGGCAGAATAAATTGTCTTCTCAAGGTGACTTAACTAAAAAATTATGTTGTCATGGTGACATGAATTATCTTGCCAAGTCGATAAGTTAAAGTGCCATTCTACTTGACGACATGACGAGATGTTTCATCTTGTCAAGTCGACTTAATATCCATATTATGTCGACCTGTAAATATATTTAAACTTACCATGTCGACTTATCAACTTTTAATAGTCGACATGGCGAAATAAATTATCTTGCCAAGTTGACTTCACAAAAAGTTCATGTCATGGTGACATAAATTATCTTGCCAAGTCGACAAGTAGAATGGCACTTTAACGCTTCCATAGTATCGCATAACACAAAGATAATTAAGTACGCTTGGGGCCTTTGATACTGAGCGACACTTTTTTTCTCCACCAATGTACATACACATAATTTATTTCTATTATTTAAGGCGGTTTATCGCGTCATGGAGTCATCTAATGAAGATGTGAAATCTACTATAGAGTTCCTTAAAGGAGGACTTCCCTGTTGACCAACGGTTCACAGGACAGAATTTTCGCGATTGAAAAAATGAATGTTTCGGACTCACTGACCATCTAAATGCTAGTTCGAATGTGTACAAGACCAAGTTTCTAGAGATCGAAGATCTCGGTCTCTAAGACGTTGGAAGGTTCAGGAGACAGAGGTTCTTCGAGATCGAAGATTTACAAGACTCAAAAAATTCGCTTTCGTAGACCTTCTGAAAACTAGTACAAAAGTTCAAAAGATCGAATGCATGAGACCCAAGTTTCCAGTCCTGTACTTTCTGAAAACTTGTTCAGAGGTTTACAAGATCGAGTTCCTACACGAAATCTGAGATTTATAAGACCAAAGATTTCGGTCTTATAACGTTCAAACAACGGGTCGGACGGTTCAAAAGACCGGAGCCCATGAGACCTAAGATTATGGTCTCGGTGACCTTTTAACAACGAGGTGGAGGCTAACGAGAACCAAAATTTACAAGACCGAAGATCTCATTATGGTAGAACTTCTGACAACAGTTCTGTAGTTGGAAGTTTCACAATCTCGAATACATTATAGGTTTTGTGTCTTGTGTGCTTTCTGACAACTCGTTGGACGGTTTAAAAGAACGAAGGCCCGGAGGAAAGGTTCACAAGACAGCATGTTACGACCTCAGGGACCTTCTGAGAACCATTATGAAGATTCCCGAGACGGAAGGCCCACGAGATAAAAGGCTCAAAAGACTGAAGGTATCGTAGACTTCCTGACAACTGGTTGGAAGGTTTACAATATAACGTGTTGATCAAGTTCCTGGTATTAAAGGGACAAGAGGTCAACAAGACTGAATGTATTCGTCTCATATATCTTCTGACATATTCGCAGGACTGAAAGGGTTAAGACCCGTGTGTGTGGGGGGGGGGGGGATGTTCACAAGACCGAAATTCATTGTCAAGTGGGACCTTTCCACCCAATGGAAACAATATTGTAATCTTCACTTATATCTTGCCATTGCACTGTTATACATGCGTGCTATACGAATCCACCAATTACTACTATGTTACAGTTCTCTTCCTTCCTCTTTCCTCCTAGTTCCCTATCCTTTTCTCTCCCTTTCTTTGTCTGTCACTCTCTTCTGTTCTTCTATGTATATGGTACTTGTGTTTTCAGGTGTACCCGTTACAAATGTAAGCTTACTGGGATTCTCGCCTTCTTTCTCGTATTCAAAGTTATTTGATTCTAAATATGTTACTTTATATTATATTGTACTATGTGAACAAATGTTAAATGTCCACAAAAACGATGGAAGAAAATAAATGTTAATTTGAGTTAAACTGAATTGAATACTGATTGATGACAGAATTATTGTTCACCCACTTTCAAAGAAATGTATTTTCTCTCTTCAGAATAAAATACAAATACACTTTTAATGTAATTGTAACCATGTGATGAAATTTGTCTTCTTTTTTATTTTACCCAAAATGAAGAGTCAACAAAACAATGTATTTAAACTTTTACCTTCATATCTAATAAATGTAAATACATCTTTATGAAAACATGAATCATGTCAATCCTGAATGTTCAAAATTAATGTCATTGAGAACTAGAACTAGAACATTTTCACTTCAATTCCTTGAAAGGTCACATCATGTTAATGAAGTTTCATTAGAGACAATTTATGGTGCTATGAAAATATCATGCTCAGATTTAATGAAATCGAGTGTTGCTTTTATAAATAATCAACACAGAAAAAGAAAAGGGCCAATTTCTAGGGCGATATTATTCTGGGGCGCAGTATTCTATCAGTATGACATAACTATAACACTGCCTGGGGACCCCGTGAAGATATGTGATGCAAGTGTGTCTATTGTCTCTCTCTCTCTCTCTCTCTCTCTCTCTCTCTCTCTCTCTGTTTATTCTCTCTTTCATGGTGATGCAACAACGATAGATATGATACATTTGACATTATGCGAATATAACCTGAATGCTGCTCATATAGGGACATTGTTTACAGACCTTCGCGTTCGAAATAGAAAAACATTCTTTTTATAGGATAGAAATAAATTACATTATTATTTCATGAGCCGCTTTATTTGGCACGTGTCGATCGCTGAAATTGCACCTAAGAGCATTAGTTTGCTTCGTGGGTGTGCCTTTGAACAAATGAGAAATTATTTGCACTGTTTTTATCACACTTGACAAACATGATAAATGACATTGTCAAATGCTTATAATATTCAACTTTTTAAAATTCCATGATGAAAATCGGTCCAAAAGGTTATAGGAGGAAAAAAAAAATTATAAGAATGATGAAATCGGCATGGAATTATATGTATACATACATGTATTATTTGACTCCTGAGTATTTACTCTTTCTTTGATGAATTTAGCTACGCAAATTATTATTTAAGTAAAGCTTTGTCCAGGAAGATGCATGGGGCAGTATTACATTCTTGATTATTTCATTCCCATGTTCAGATTGCAAAATGAAGAGCATCTTGGCATGAAATCAATGTGTATTACCCTCCGAAGTGAAGGCTAATTCACATTTCTTCTTTCATTTTACTCCAGGCTGAATGGAAGCCAGTCTTATGTCATTCACTCAGTTTGCTGTATATAGAAGGGGAACATCAGTGGCGTAGCGTGAGTCCCGCCCTTGAGGGGGCACTGATGTCAGGGGGATGGGGGGGGGACAAATTAGAAGTGAAATGTGAGAGAACAGTACCATAAAGCGAGGGGATGGTGTGGGAGGGGTCATATTATCTTATTTTCATGTTGCCTTTCCCCCTCTCCCTTTCTCTTCCTCTCTTAGTCTCGTCCTATTTTCACCAATTTGATTAGAGAGAGAGAGGGGGGGGGGGTGCCCCCGTGCCCCTGTAGCTACCCCACTGGAAAGTTGTGTTCGGAGCGGAACTGCGGATGGCTAGGAGTAAGGTCAGCTACTCACTGCAGGGCTCGGCCCAGTATATGCTCTCCACGAAATGGGGGAAATAGTCCAGAGTTAGGGGGGCAAATGAAAATAACAGAGGACAGATACTGCTACGAGCATGAAGAGTCTTATTTTCTTCGTTTCTTCTTAGAATAGCAATGCCTTGTTCACATTGCCACTTAACTTTGCTCACTTGACGACGTACACTCTACAACCTTTTATATGGAGCGCACTCCCATTAGCTACCGTAATTCTTGTAGGATGTGACAAAGGTATTGCAGATAACCTCGTATATAATGTCTTTTGTAGTAGTTGTGGGTTAACAAAATAGTCAACGTCGGGAAACATGTTCTTATACAGAGGCATAGAGAATTCGGGACGAATGGAGCGTAGAGAAATAAAAATAAAAAGGGACCATCAAAGGGAAAAGGTGAAAGAGATAAAGTGTGGAGATATTAATATGAACAGAGAATATAGAAATTCTCTAGACCGAGGCAGACAAATAAACAGAAAAGTGTATAACAATAGGTCTATACACAGAAATATATTACTGGGCCTGTCAAGAGAGAGGAAGATAAGAGACAAAAAATAGAAAAATAATGAAGAGATATATAGGGCGGAGAAAGAAAGAAGAGATCGAAATAGGGAGAGGAAGAGAAGAGAGATAGAAACCAAGAAAAGAAAGGAGAGGTAGAAAGAGAGTGAGAAAGAAAGGGACAGCAAGTGAGAGAGAAAAAGAAATAACAGAGAGAGAAATCGAGAGAAAGAGAGTAAAGGTATAGAAAGAGATGATGAACGAAGAGATGGAAAGACTGGGAAGAAAGAAGAAATAGGGAGATACACACAAAGATATACATATATAGATATAGAGAGAGAGAGAGAGAGAGAGAGAGAGAGAGAGCGAGAGGGGGAGGGAGAATGGGAGAACAGTCAAGGAGTAACATCGGTGTCGGTGAAAAAGGACCAATGCAAATTTGAGCTTCAAAAGATAGCATAAAAATGTATGTCACGAACGACAAATACCGCGATTAAACCCAGCATATGTGGAGTAGAAAAGCGAGATGGGGCTTTATAAAAAGAATCAGATCGAAAGGGATTTGGGGATAAAAAGAAAGACAAATCCCCTGGCCTTCACGGGCTTTAATGCACGCCTCATGGCCACGAGCGAGCAGATCTCGGATTCTCGGCTATGAAAATACAAGAAATGGGTCATGTGATTGAATGATCAGCGTGTCATATGATTGGGTAGTTGAGTGTCACGTGATAGTTTATTCGGGGTGGCGCCACGAGACAGGGTTTATAGCACTGGTGGTGAGTGATACCTGTACGCCAGGGAGGAGTTTATTGATTCTTAAAGTTTACATATACAGACATAGAGATGGTTTCGATGCTTTTGATACAGCGGAGACAGGTATAACCACGTACAACATCCCTATCAATGGCATAAAGTTAGGTTCAGGTGCTTCTTCTCAATAGAAACAACCACGTAGAACAGTTTCATCAAAGGCATAAAGTTAGGTTCAGGCTCTTTTTTTATATATACCAAAAGCAACCACAGAGCATTTCAAGGCATAAAGTTAGATTGACTGCTTTTTCTTAATCATAAATCATCACAGCCATAATATACTGCATATCAATTAAGACAACATAATACAAAGTACATTGGTCACGTTGATGACTATTAATATGATTTATATTAAGGAATGATAGAACTGGAGTACAAATGATACTTTTTAAAGAACAATATGCACTGGAATGGAAAAATCATGGTGGTTTGCTAATATGACATCTACTCATTTGCTGTCGTCCTGTAGAAAAAAAAATTAAGTAATGAATTACAGCATAACTTCGATATGTTTTGCGATTGAATAACAAAAAATCCTTCTCTATTGATAGTTTTAAATAAAACGACTATTATACAAATTAAAGTTTTTAAACGCTGTTCCATACATACATGAACCACTGCTGATGCTAAGATATAATTAATTCTCAACATCACAAAGGCAGTGGTTTAAATAAGTATAGGCATAATGGTATTCAGAAAATACTTTAAAGGGTACCAATCACCAAAAAATATTTTACTCTGTATGTTAGAGGTTCCATGTCATACTATATTCCAAATATGGGCTTCGAATATCACTTCTATAAAGAGATATTACAAGTTTAATTATACTCTCTATTAGCATAAAAGCGATTCGTGAGTAGTCTACTCAACGCACCCGTACGCGCTCGCCAAGATAAGGGCTCGCGCGGAACCCAACTCTGAGGTTTGGTTCCGCGCGAGCACCTTCATGTTATCCTTTATTTCCTTCATACTCCTAAACTGTTGATCTATAGAATTTCAGGTAAAGTTCTTTGAGGTTAATTTTATTCTTCCTAACGGTATACAAATTCTTTTTTTCTGGTGGTTGTTACACTTTAAGTCACCTCTCCACTTCAAGCACAGTTTGCTTGGGTTTCATTGTACTATTCATTCGTTTCATTATGATCTAAATGAAAATAACACAAATACCGTACTTTTTAGAGAGCGGAAAGTGTTTCGGAGTTCATAATTCCATGCGTTGGCAGAAATCTACCTCTAATTGATAACAATATTTAATCAGTGACTGGTTATTCCATAAAGAATTTATGAATTTAGGGCGTGTCACCCTTCGGAAAATAACATGAATACATGCTCGCTTAAAGGATAGTTTTGTTTTGTTTTTTTTGTTTTTGTTTTGTTTTTTTTTTTTTTTTCAATCCTTAAATAGCGTCATAGCACTCCGTGAACGCCCGATGATAAAATGCTTTGAAAAACGTGATTTGAACTCCTTTGCTATTTTTGAAGAAATATGTATGATTTGTGTATTTTCCTTTGCCATCAATCTCTTTTTTAACATATCATATAAACACTACAACGATTTTCTGGAGAGCATGTTTCGGCATAATATTCCAACTCTCCCAACTTTCATACTAAAAAAATTGATAACTTCATGCTTTTTTAAACCTTGTTAACGTTCCAAATAAAAATATTCAATAAAATACAGGTGTATAATGAAAAGGAGATGTTTCATATTGAAGTAAAACCGGTGTAAGTAAATATGTGTAAAAAATAATAACTGTGTTCACAAGATCAGCTAAAATTGCGCTCGAAAAGGAAAGGAAGGATTTGATTTTTAAAGTTGAAGTGACAATCAAAGGTGTGGAATTTACGAACAGGGCGAGACATTATTCAAGCGAGGGATAAAGAAGTAGGACTAAAGATGAGAGAGAGAGAGAGAGAGAGAGAGGGAGGGAGTGGGAAGGAGTGGGAATGCTAATAAGACACAATGATGAAATGAGCCAGAAAGACAAATAGACAGAAAAAAGGTGCTAAGTAGACAGAGAGAGAGAGAGAGAGAGAGAGTGCCTCCGATACAAATATTGCGTGAGATTGTTTAGAGAGAGTGCGTGTGTGACTGTGTGTGCGTGTGCGTGCGTGTGTGTGTGTGTGTGTGTGTGGAGAGAGAGAGAGAGAACGGAAGAGAGAAGGAGGAAGAATGAAAGGGGGCTTTTCCAAATTGCTTTGGCCTTTTCCTGTCCGGCCGAAAAAGGGCAGAAAACGCCAATTTGTCGACGCCATAAATCGTTGTAAAGACTCTTCTCTTTGCGCAAGTCGATATCGGGGAATGAAATGTGAGAGAGCGGCACGGAAGCACGACTATTCGGGAGCATGAGGCATTACCCAAAATACCTTTTCGCTTCTAAAACACCCTTGCACATCGCGGCGACAGTTTGAGAGATGCAATGCAGCGTTTACACTGCAACGCCGACTTCGAACGCGTCGCTCGCGCTGGCGGAATGGTGAGCATTTTGCAGTGGTTTGGCGCGCGCGGGAGCCGAACTTGGACGCCATCTGATGAGGGAATGTTTGGGTAAAGAGAACGGAGGAGGGAAGGGAGGGAAATAGCAGGGAGATGGCGACTGTGAGACGGCTGCTGGAACATCTGGGAATATGGGCCAGAGTTGAATTCAATTTCTACGCTGGTGACTTTCTCTTGGAAAATAGAGAGCGATAGAGAGAAACAGAGATAGTGAGTGAGTGAGAGGGAGAAAGAGAGGGAGAAGAGAGAGAGAGAGAGAGAGAGAGAGAGAGAGGTTTATAGAGGATACACACGAAAAAATGAGAGAAGGAAGAAAAATATGAGAAAATGGATAAAAAGAAGAACAACCCCACCCCTCTCCTGATACGAAATGATACTCGCTCACACACAGAAAGGTTTTCTAATTACAAGTAAAAACGACAAAACCTGGAAAGAGATATCTTTTCACTGTTTAAAGTAATTGGAGAGGGTTGAAAGATTGATTGTTTTCACTCTAGATATATATAAAAATTCAAAAAGAAATACGCCTCATGACAAACTCAGTCATCAAATAAACTGTTGCATGCGCGGATACAATTTAGGTTAGATGAAAATGACTACCAAAAAGCTCTTTTCATACTACAGTTTATTTAGATATTTACTTATTTACAGTTTATGTAAATAAACAGTTGTTGGAACTGAGCGTGATATTTGTCTGGATTTTGTTCTTTATGCATCTCTTCCAACACGTGGAACTATATCACAACATATATATATATATATATATATATATATATCTTACTGTGCCAAGGGGTTTAGCTCTCTTCAAAAATTTACCAAAATGTGATCAATGCTTACTTTTCAAATGTCTGCACTTCATTAACCATCTATTATTTCACAAAATATTGTGTACAAAACTTGTAGGAAATTTATTACCTTTCTTATGATCCAAACATTACTTTACCCAACTTTATGCATGAGAATTATTGAAAATTACATTCGAGTTTCTTTTTTGTCCATTATTTTTTGGTTTCTTATTTGTATATTGTTTAATGTTGAAATAAGGTAATATCTTTTTAAAAATCTGCAATTTTCTCTGAAAATTTCTATGGTAGCATATAATTGTAATCATATATTTAGAATGCTTGATTTATGCTCAAAATTTTGATATACAGTGACCACCATATACCTTTGCTGTGGTAGAACAATTGGTGAATGAAAGTGACAAGTCTATCTGTCACATATACGTGACATCAGCACCGAAAGAGATATATATGTAGTGAAAAAGTGATATAGAAAGATGGGGGTGTAAGGGGAGAAGGGGAGAGATAGGGGAACAGAGAGAGAGAAAGAGACAGACAGAGAGAGAGAGAGAGGGGGGGGGGAGACATTGTGTGTATGTGTTGTAGTTAGTAGAGGTGACGCAGTTTTGTTTGTTGGTTTGTTTGTTTGTTTGTTTGAATTTTATTTCTGCGTTCAATAAGATACAAAATAATCTACTATTACAGAAAAATATATAAACACATTTTCAGACATTTACATTCACTTTCAAATACAAAGAAAATATGCATATGGGAAATTAACATTTTACAATTAACATAATTTGTGAACGCAGGAGACCGTCATCATGAGCGAGTTGCTCGATCTCGATGGCGGCCTCAAGTGTCGAGTGGTTTAAACACTTGACCCTCAATGCGAAGATCATGGGTTCGATCCCCGGTACGACACTTATGCCCTTGAGCAAGGCGCTTCATCTACATTGGGTGATTTCAAGTTCGGTGTTGGTTTGGTGTTGGTGTTGGTGTTGAGAGTGTGAATTGGGCTGCTGATTCTAGCCCCAACACCGAATTCGGGTTTATAAAAATAATACCAATCACATTATTGATAGCTCAACACCTAGTGAAGTCAATCCCAGCACCAGCTTCATTTCAGGTTCGATGTTGTGGCTGGTGCTAGTTTTGCCCCAACACCAACACCAGCTTTCAACACCGAACTTGAATTCACCCAATGTTCTGTTATCGTATACATTAAATAAAAGGGCTTTGGTATATTAAAATACGAGTGTGTATGTGTGTTTAATTTTTAAAATAGTGAAGAGAGAGAGAGAAAGAGATATATAGAGAGAGAGAAAGAGAGGGGGAAAGTGAGAAAACTGGAGGAGGGAGAGATCGAGAGAATGAAGGGGTGGACGATGAGATGATAGAAAGGTAAAAAAAAAAAAATAAATAAAAACAAAAAAAAAAACCCTTTAGACGCCAGTATCATCAGAGCATTTGCAGATCCTTTTTGACGAGGATGAGTGGAGAAACCGTAAATAGAAAACATTCGTTATTGTACGTACGGAGAACTACACATCTTCGTAATATCGTGACTTACGTGGTAAAATATCATGCGGATTGCGACATTAAAATGTAATATATATTACGTTTGGATGACTTTTCCACATAATTCAGTTGGAGGTTATCTTACGGACAGTCCAAGGTCAAACGTGTCGCTTTGAGAGTAGAACTATAATCGTCTTAGATGTCAAGATATGAATATGATGAAGGTATTAAAAGAAAGGGAACCGAGAGAGAAAAATCGTCAAGGATGATGGGCATTAGTGTAAAGGGAGAGCAACGAAGCCGAGATAAGGAGAGAGCATTTCTTCACATTTCAATCATTCTTTTAACAAGGAAAAAAAAAACGTGAGAAAAGGTTAAAGGGAAAGTCAACCCTGGTATTTGTTTGATTTGAATAGAAGTAGAATTGAGAGAAAGCGATAAGTGAAATTTTGAGCAAAATCCGACAAGAGATAAGAAAGTTATGAATTTTTCAATTTGTAATCAATCAAAATGGCAACTCCGCGACGTTTCTTGTGAGCTCCTCTCCCACTTGCTAAGTACTGTAAATTATATCAGTTTTAATTTTCTTAGGTTTGAAGAAGGAATATAGATTTGTTTTCAACAGGTTTTTGGTAAAAAAAACAACAACATATGAGCAATGATTATATCCAAGGTAATGTATGACTGAATATTTCTTCAGAGAAAATGGAAATTAATTATTTGGGGGGGGGGGGGGGGGGGTAAAGGCAAATGGGAGGGGAGCTCGCAAGATACGTCACGGAGTTGGCAATTTGTGTTTGATTGAGCTTAAAAATTAATTACTTTCTTTAATATTTCTTATCGTATTTTGCTCAAAACTTCACTGATCTTTTAATTTAATTTTGTGCTTCTTTAAACACCAACTTGTAATCGGGGTGGACTTCCCCTTTAAATTGTTGCGTAATATAAGGTTAAGACTTTATTACTCATCTCAGAATCAAAGAAATTTTTATTATTTTTCTGCAAATATATACGAGGATGTTGATTTCACAAATTACAATTTTGCATCGAAATGATCGAATAGCTACTTGGTCATTAATTAGGTAATTTCTATCGTGATGTTAGCTAGACCCTATTAAAATGACTTGTGATCTGATTATTCAGATATAATATAATTCCATAAAGTTCCATTAACTTTTTCGCTTCAGTGAAATTATCAAAGTAACAAGGGGATACCATTGTGAAAGTGATTAGTGAATGACTCTATTTTAGTTGGAACTTGATGGCGTGCACAGCGTTATTACATTGACGGTGATCGTGTTGTAGATTTAGAAAAAAATAGAACACTTTCTGATGACGGTCCGTAATATTTATAACTGCAAACAAGATACTTTTTCAACATTTATACACTTCTTTGCTGCCCTTTGTAGAAAGTTGATTAACTTATGAAGAATATAACATTACAAAATCTAATCAAAGTTACCACATTTCCTGCATAGATAAATATTGTAGACTACCTATTACTATCACCAGTAGTGGATTCTGGGTTCTAAGCCCGGGGGAGGTGGGGGGGGGGGGGGGGGGGGCTACGAGCCTGGAAATCTCTGACAAGCAAAAAAAAAATGCTTATCGCATTTCAGGAGCGTTTTTAGTCTAAAATACTGATATGGGGGAGCATACGAACATTTTTTTCTTCTGTTTTGTGCTTGAGGCAAACCAGATTTCGTTTCATCGGGGGGGGGGGGGGGTTGTCTCCCTCCTTAGACCCGCCAATAAGTAAGGAATATCCGTTAATTCTGATGAGAAACATACATCTACATATCTTCACGCAACAAGTGCAGATCACGAATCCCATCAAAAGACAACCTAATATTTGCCAAATACAATTTTTGATCGATATCGTCGCGGAAGAAAATAAGTCTTTCATGATTTTCTTCAAACTTCTTTCTTTTCTTTTTTTTACAATCGTTATTTGTTGCTTTATATATGATTGAGTCCTGTCTACGCACATATGAGTCACTGAAGAATGTTATCATTTCTTAGAATTGATTATGCATTATGCATGAGGCCCTGTCATTAGGAGATATGACAAGTGGATTATCGGAAAGGTTTAATGACCTCTCATGTCGTACATGGAGGTATGGGGTCGAGTTTAAAGGGTCATAACAACTTGGTAAAGATATTCTCTTAAACAGAGGAACTTAGCCCTGATATATAGATTCTGAATCCGAATAGGTTATTATTAAGTAACTTAAGCCATTTTCATATGTATCAGATCATCACTAAAATTCTACACGATACACCCGTAGAGCTTAAAGAGTTTATAACAGCTTGGTATCATATTCTCTTATACAGAGAAACCTAGCCCTGCTAGACACAGAATCTGATAAGGTATATTGTCAATACTAGCACGTACCGCATTTGGCATAATTCACTACACATTCACTAAAATCTACACCATTCACCATCTACACCATACACCATCTACACCATACACCAAACACCAAATATGGATGAGAGCTTAAAGGGTTTTAAACAACTTTATTCTCTTAAATAGAGGAGCAAAGCCCTGATAGAAACTGAATATGACTAGATTTATTGTCATTAATTGTAAGTACATTGAAGAAAAAAAAAGGTTGGGTAAAAATATTGCCTATCTTGAGGTTAATCATGTAACTGACCAACTTCTGAGCAATTATATGCCCAACTCAATTTGTTTACATTTTTCCTCACTATGTAATGAAAGATGACTGTGTTTCGGCAAAACATTACACTCATGTTGGGCAATTTTCACCAAATATTTTTTACAGTGTGAATTAAAGACATATTCATATTCAGTAGATCGTCACCCAACTCTACTCCATATACCATCTTCACGACCAGTATCATTATTCATATCGCATTTATTTTATGACCTTTTCCTGAGAAGCGTATAATGTTTCGGGGAAAAAAAGAAATAAACATTGAATCTATATCAGCATTTAATTTCACCACGTGTTCGAAGTTTAAAAATATACGCAATGTGTGAGATAGAATTGCAATTTTGATAAAGGAAATAGTTCATAATAACCTTTAAAAGTGCAACTTAGATTACGGGGAAATTGAAACAATCATTTCTAGAAGGTAAAGTAGTGCTGAAGTCTCCTTAAAAACAAGTTGAAGTGCAAGATTTGACGGCTTAGATCCCAGAATTGCTTAGCACAGTACTTCTACTTTCTCTCTGTATTCCCGCTTATCTGTGACATTTTTATGAGAAAATTATGCTTGGAGACAAAAAGCTGAATTGAATATGATCCAAACTGCCTTTTTTGTTATAAAATAGATTAAATTTGCAAGCGCATCTATATGCTCAAATGTATAAATGATTTATGGAAGACTGACATACATGAATTCAAATCTAAACAAATTTGGGTGCCGCCTATGCACTTGGTGTGTATTACATGTCTCTGTATGTTCATAAACAAAATATCGATATTGGCAGGTTGCTGGCAATTGCCCATATCGTTTGAACGTTGAGTTCATATCGCATATTTCTAACACTGCTGAATGATCCACACGTATATTTGAACTGGAGGTTAAGTTCTAGAATCCTTTATTCCATGTTAACTTACTCTTTAAAGATCAAACCTCTAACTGAGCCACATTCTATTATATCAAATGATGTTCGCAGGGCTAGGGATAGCGCATGTTATAGAATGTCAAGGAAAATTACGCTGCCTACGCATCATGACATTTCATAAATGGTCGACTATTCCCATGATATTCTACCCTGCATATACATACACGAAAGAAAAAGAGAGAAAGGGAAACAGAGGGACAAAGAGAGAGAGAGAGAGAGAAAGACAGAGAGAGACTGAGAGAGAGGGAGAAAGAGGGTGATAAAGATAGAGAGAGAGGGGGGAGATGGAGAGAGAGGGGATAGAGGGTGGGGAGAGAGTAAGAGAGAGAGAGAGAGAGAGAGAGAGAGAGAGAGAGAGAGAGAGAGCTAGTGAGAGAAAGGGGTGCCCCTAATTCTATATGTATACAAATTCTGGCATGAAATGGCATTTAAAACAAGTCTTTATTATTTGTTTCTTGTTTGTTTGTTTGTTTTTTGTTTACAGTCATGTACCCGTTCTCATCATGTTATACACGTATCTGCTCTCTCACGTTATACATAATAACTCCACGCTGAATCACGGCAAATTCAATATGGGATATCTTAAACGAATGGGCAGAAAACAGGAAAGAATATCAACAAACTGCTGAAACAATGTCTAAATTACTGCAATGATTTCATAATCTATTCTATGGTCTCACATTAAAAAATTAAGCTTTGCTTTTAGGGGTGAAGCAAAGTGTTTGTTGCAAACACAACATGTCAGAAATCCCTAAAAAAACAAAAGAGCTAACATGCTTGTCCAGTAGGAAAAATATAATAGCATGGTACATCCAAAAACCGTGTTGTTAAGGGAGAGAGAGAGAAAAAAAAGAGAAATATAAGGTGAAATCGGTGAGAGGAAAAACATGTAAGAATGATTTATGGGAGCGGACAGCCCCTGGCCACAAAGAAGACAGAACATCATACATAATTCCTCGTCAAATCACACGCTTTAGCTCCTTGAGGTCAGGCCTACAAAGTATATCATATAACCCTATACTTGATGCTTCGTCCAAAAAGGAATATGGTATTAATATGGGGAGAAAAACAAATCACACTTATCATAATTCTCCAGCTATCAAGGAAGAAAGGACAGCACTTTTAATATTTTTCAGAATAATTTGATGCCTTCATGATCATTAAAATCAATTAGTATAGCCTATCAATTTGTATAGCGTATCGTCCTGCAATGAATCATAAAACAATCCAAAATAATTAAACAATTCTACTTGATTAAAAAAAAAATGGCTGTAAAAAAGGCTGTAAAAATGGAGAGTGAGTGAGGAGAGGGAGAGAGAGAGAAAGAGAGGAAGGTGAGGAGTGAGTAAAAGGAGATGAAGTTAATAATAATGATTATGATAATAATGATAATGATAATATATCTGTAAAGCGCTTAGAGACAGCTCCGATGTATTAGGCGCTATATAAAAGCGGAATATTATTATTATTTATTTGTAATAATAATAATAATAACAATAATAATAATAATAATAATAATAATAATAATAATAATAATAATAATAATAATAATAATGAAAATAATAATAATGAAAATAATAATGATAATACTACTACTAATAATAATAATAATGATAACAATTATGATAATAATGATAATGATAATAGAAATGATAATAATAATAGTAATGGTAACAATAATGATGATGATAATAATAATAATATTAATAATGATAATGATGATGATGATAATAATAATAATAATAATAATAATAATAATAATGATAATAATTATAATAATAATAAAGATAACAATTGTCTAATTTACCTGACGTATCAGAATTTGATACTGCTCTTACCCCCAACATTGCCAGGTACTCATTTAATAACCCGGGTCGAGAGGAACAAATGTGGTTAAAATACCTTGTCGTACTATGTAAGGACCGAACCCGGGACCTCATGTTTGATAGTCAAGAGCCTTCACCAATGTTCCACAGTGCTCTCTCTTACACAAAAAGTTAACAAAAACAAACAAGCATACGACAGGCAAAAAAGAAAGATCTTCTTTATTATTTTTTATTCGATTAGTGGGCCATCTACAATTAAAGGGTAAAATGTATGCAGATACCAAGTATGCAGAATAACTCATTGGATATGGAAATACAAAAAAGTTGGACATTTACAAATAGTTGAGTACATAACTGGTACGTGAATTTTCTATTTAATGTTTGTAATCTTGTAATTTCGAATAACGTATACCGACACGTTGATTAGCAAGCATAAATTATAACTCATACATAATTATTAAAATTAATGTCCAGCGATGTATTTACAGAATTTAAATCTCTATTTATTTATCTGTAAATGGAAGAAGATTCATACGGTATAATGTTCTGCTTTATTCTATTAAATCATTCGATCTTTTTCTTTGCCATCCGAAAAGAATAATAAGGAATGTACAAAGAATACAAAATTCTTTTTTGGACATCGAATATAATATTCCATCTTTTTGGTAAAAGTATTATATATGTACATGTATATCTAAATGATCCTCACAAGATATGATAATAGTACAGTGAAACCTGTCTATAAAGACCGCTCAAGGAAGACATGAAAAGCGGTCTTTATGAACAGGTGGTCTTTACGTACAGGTTCCTTTAATACATGTTTCAATGAGAAACACTTTTCAAGGGAAATGAAAATTGTAGTCTTTATAGACAGGTGGTCTTTCTGTACAGGTGGTCGCTAAAGCAGATTTGATTGTATAGTTCATTTTGTGAATAAAATTGAATTGAATTGTGGATGTCATAGTTTAAAATTGAGACAACAAACAAAAGCGACAGCATAATAGAGGCATTCCAAAATTGTCACTGTTTTTATGAAACCCTGACCTCTCTTTTTAAATCAAGGTCCATGAATAAGTAATTAATCGCTAATTTGTACTAGAGGGCTTGAGAAGAAAACATCTGTGAATATAATCACAAATTACCCATATAATATTTTACACCTCTCTGTACTTTGCTTCGTTCTCTCTCGCGATCATAAAAGAAGCTCGCAAAACCCGACTGTAATTTCATAGACATCGATAGCGCAATGATCAAAGAGCTACCGCCTCAAGTTTACAGAGAACATGGCAAGATTGAAAAGTAATTCTAGCTAATATGAGCTTTATGACAGTGAACTCACGCGGGCTCTGACGAGGAGAAAAAAAAGGCTGGCTTAAGTTGCCTTTCACTCTCAAGAGCTTTGAATATTTGATGAATTAAGTATCATGGCTCGTAAACTGGGCTATCATCATTTCCCCTTAACAAATTCTCTCGCTGATCGCTGCGTCGCCTACGAGATAATCGCAGCATTACGATAGTATCGCCGGTGATCTTTAAAGGTGATCTAAATTAAGTGAGTTCGCTATTTAAACGTGCGGCGCACAAATGTGAAATGACAGTGTGGATATTTATGCATGTATGGATATGCGTAGTGGAAAATATTCTTGCAGAAATTAGAATAAGGGCTTAGGGCGGGGATGAGTTCGTATTATCTCACTGTAGTCATTTCGCGGTATAAATTCTCCACCTCAGGTAATTGCAGCGTTATTAATATTATAGGACTCTCCTAGCTCCGCTCACGCGGGAGATCTTTCTAATGGAGTCCATGTATGATATTGTATAGCAGAGAGGAATAACGCGAGATGTTGAAATTGGATGAACGTGCGCAGCTTAGGCCTGTGTGAATGTGAATTCTGGGTTAATTTGTAAGTGAGAGGGAAATAGGTCGGTGTACCGTGAGCAAGATAGCATGCCCCACGGCCCTGAAAGGTCATTTCATATTTTAATTCAAATAAGCAATAATTCAATCATGGCTATGATTTTCCTCTCTTCCTTTACGGAAGTCACTCGCTTAATAATGTATTTAGGTTGGGCGTTCACAGCAAGGAAACCACACCACAACTAAGAGAGAGAGAGAGAGAGAGAGAGAGAGAGAGAGAGAGAGGGTGAGAGAGAGATAGAGAGAGAGAGGGTGGAGAGAGAGAGGTGAAGAGATGGAGAGAGATTGAAAAAGAAAACAGCAAAAAAAAAATTGTAAACACCAGATTATGACTGAGGTGTCCTTTTTTTTTTATTATTTTGTTTTACTTTGATAAATCAATAAAACATGGATATGCCAGATCATCTCTGTGATGAGTCTTTCTATTGGAGTGGCGTGGGTCCAGTCACTTTCAGGACACTGGCGCCATGGGAAATGATGGGCGGGGGGAGGGAGGGGCGGACCTATCAAGTGAGGGGATTGGAGGTGTCGCATCCTTACCTTTCTCATTTTCTCCCCTCTCCCTTTCTTTTTTTAATCTTTGCTGGGTTTTTTCGCCATTCGTGGAGGGGGGGGGGGGTGCCCCCGAGGTCCCCTTGCTATACGTCACTGATATTGCCCATACATTATACCAGCATAATAATTATGGTCATAGAACGAGCCTTCGTAACACCAGCGATTAGTAATGTTTTGCTGCAATCCTTGCCTAATATGAAATTCCATTTGTTGAGATAGAGAGAGAGAGAGAGAGAGAGAGAGATAAACACAAACACACATGAGCAAAAACAAACAAAAATATATAACAGAAAAAAAAGAAAAAAAAAAACAATGAGACTCTATAGACGGAGAAGACTCACAATTTTTCATCAGGATTAAAAAAAAAAAGAAAAATACGAAATAATATCTGTTGTTTTAAACTCAAATGCAGAGATGAGATGAGATATTGAATACGATAGAATTCTAACGAGCTGCCATAGTTGCGCTAATTTACAATTTTGAGCACGAATGATTTAGCAGCTGAATATCAAACATTTAGGTCACAGCCCTTACAGCCAAGGTAATGAACCTTGCTTTGCCGTCTCACGAGGTTAACTTTAGTACAATTAATGAAATCAAATTAGAATAATCTTCGTTTCCCACATTACTTGCTTCGATTTTGTAGCTACCGGTTAGATTTAGATCAAGGATTTACCACAAATTTACTGGGCTTCATAGCTAACGAACAGACGAATCGATTTGTTAATTAATAAAATAACAATCCTGAAAGCTATGATAAGCAAGAGCAGCACGAGCCCATATGATTGTACAAGACCCCTATTTCAACGAGCGATGGTATCAGCACAACGTTGATGGCGTTATTACAATTTATCATTTCTTCGAAATGTTTATGCCCTCTCTGACTCTTGCTAAAATCATATCAGTAGGCCTACTCTAATATCTTGGAGGGGGGATGTGCACTTTATCGTAAATGAATCGTAAATGAAACCAATGATCGGAGTAATACATAATGTAAAGTGCTTGAATCAGTAACTTGTAAGTAAATTGTAAGTGCGACACTAAAAACGAAATAAATTGATAATAGAAAATGTCGTTATCATCATTTGGATATTTTCTATCCAAAATCTCAAAAAACATAATAATTTCTGGCTCCATCTTTCCCATACATTACCCAAATCTTCAATAAACTGTACATGCTGTCATGCTCCATGAAACACGTATAGGCTACAAGATTGATCGATGGTGTAGCATGGGTCCCGATATTGGGGAGGGGGGGGGGGCACTAGCATCATTAGGGGACACCGATTAGCCCCCATGAATGAAATGCATATAGGAAGGGCGTGGGAAGGTCCTATCAACTTTTTGACACGTTCCTTTCCCCTCTCCATCTCTCCACTCTCTCTCTCTCTCTCTCTCTCTCTCTCTCTCTCTCTCTCTTCTCTTCTCTCCTTTTTCCCCTCACAATTTTGTTTGGGGGAGGGCACATGTTCCCCGTGCCCCCCCCCCCCCTCACCGGGAGCTCGGTGGTGATTGTATGTATACATGTACATGATGTATACTGGAATAGGAGAACGCGGGCGAGTGACAGGTATGAACAATCGACGAATTAATTGATTTAAGTTTGCGAGTGAGGAGACTTCAAGAGCCGTCCTTCCATTTGTCATTTTCAAGAACCATCGTCTTGACCAAAAGACCCGGATGTTAGCTAATCCATCCTTTCGCCTCTCTTCCTCCTATTTCTATTCTCTTCCTTCGAATTTCATCTTTTTCGGGAGGTGATCCGGTAGAAGGTTTGATTGATGTTTTGAGGTGGTGGGCTCTTAGAGGAGAAGATGAGGAACCGTGGAGCGTGACAAAGTCACGAACAACTAGGCAAGAAGAGGCCATGTCCACCATCTTTAAGCCCACCCAAATCTCCGCACCTCTTCAACAAACTCAATCATACTAATGGGTTTCATTTGGGCGGGAAACGTCTCAGGCGAGGGGTGAGGGGGGAAAATAGATGACCCCTCTGCATAATACAATAAGACAAAAAGAGTCGAGGGCGTTGATTAAAAAAATATATATGTCTTTTAAGATGGTTACTAGTTAGCGAAGGACCTTTAATTCGCCTGTTGTTTAATCTTGCACGCACCTCTCTCGCTTTCTGACACATTTTGCTCTGTCTCTCTGATACAAGCACACACATGCAAATTCCTTTCTATCTGCCTTCACATCTTGTCTTTCCTTTCTATGCTCTATTTTCATAATTCTCTCTTTCACTCTGATCTCTCACTCACTTTCTCCCTATCATCATAACGCTATATAATCACCATAGTTTGCATTTATTACTCTTATGTTGCCTGTACACAAGGGAATGTGATGGAAGTTTGTTTTTTTTAAACAAGCTCTATGACCAATTTAAAAAAACTAGAAAATCCCACATCTTTACCAGTTATTCTATTATATTGGCATTACAAAATATCATGATAAGAAACTTGGTAGAAAAAGAATTTGTCTACATAATTAGGATGATAATAATGATAATGATTCACAACATCAATATTGGCAAGTCCGAGGTATTTTGTTCCATACGTTAGCGACAACACAATGAATTTTGGTATAGATGATGATTGCATGAAGTTGATAGCCACACTACAGCTTGGATCAGACCAAAATATTAATATTATAAGGTAAATAATAGTTTGAATGTTTCTTAAATTCTTAGTTCCCTGATCCTCGGTATCGTATGGGACACGCAAAGCCCAAACACCTTAAACGTGCCCATATATATATCCACATGTTGTTGCTTTTAACCAAATCCATCTACCCCCTTTTCATACAGGGTCTGGACATGCCCCTTTTCCGTTTCCAGCCGTGGTTTTGTGTACACAGTCGGGCTTTTTAGGGATTTCTTTTGGTCCCATCTGCTTGCTCGCTTCCATCACTTACACAAATCTTGACTGAACCTGAGTCCAACATTCGTCAGGAATTCTCCCATCCTCTCCAATTTTTCGGGAAAAGCTCCATATCTAGGTCAAGTCAATTGGTTATTTGATCGAAATAGTCCAGCAACCATTTATTTTCTTCATTTTTCCTTCCCCCATTTTTTGTAGCTATTTTGATTTTTATGGAACAACTTTTATTCAGTGCAGAAGTATTTCATTTTTATGACATAAGTGTAAAGTGTTATTGTGTATATCACGCCTTCGATAATATACAATTCATTAATGTCTACTCTGTGCTCGTAGAAAAGCTTTGATGTCTAAATGATAATTGTATGATTATTTCAATTTATTAAAACTCTAGTATATCTGTTTACACTGTAAACACGTTGTATTTGCTTGTCGTGATTTGGAATGAATTAAACAGACTTAAAGCAAAAAGTTATTGTTATAATTTATAATTTACCTAATAAAATCACATAGCAATGTATCGTATATATTGCTAATGAAATACTGAGCAAACTTTCTTCTGGGTGTCACTTAATGGGCAGCCTTGACGAGAAATATGTACTAAAATCCAACAAAGTGGTCTATATCAGTAGAGCGCAGTACTTTATAATGAAGCGTCATTAAGAATACATAATACTATTGCCAATATTTAAAAATAATCTACGTTTTAGTATACTATTAAACTTTTTTTGAAAGGCTGTGGCAAACCATCTATCCGAAGATTTTTGTAATGGATATATTTTTTATCGAAATATGAAAATCTATAGTTTCTAGGTAATTTTGGCAACCCAAGTACGATTACAAAACGCACTAAGAAAATAGTGAAATACAAATATCGACTTGCGGTATTTGCTTTTACGGAAGGCTCTTTTACCACTTTACAGCTAATGTAAATATGAAACACGACATTAATTTGCAAGTGAACTCGGGTTTGCTTGTTCCAGCGGCAAAGCGCCCCAGTTTTTTAGTGTCTCATTCAAGAAAATTAAAAACGAAGGCAACTCAAATTAAACTATGATTGTGAAGGATAGAGGATACTATCACCATAATGCTAGCACTAAAATGTATAACAGCACTTTTAAGGCTGCGATATTGAAATGAGACACATTCGAATTTCTAGCTTTTGCTTTGATAAAACTATTACTTCGCATTATGGGACTCTTATGAGGGATTCGATCACGCAACCTGAAGCATGTAATGCTTCAAACTGGTTCAAGATTGAACCCCTATACAAAGATGCTGATATATGTATACGGCTCAAAAAAAACAAACGAAAGTGCATACAGTGGAATTTTAGAAAATGAATGATTTTCAAAGAAGAGGCTTTTGTGACCTTTATCATAACATTTTAGAAGTTCATTTTATTGAACTGCTCAAAGATAAATTTCATTTTAATGTAGTAATTGTCGTCATAGTATGCAAGAACATGGACCCTGCTCACAAGGTAAATAAGTAGTGGCAGAGGAGCATATAGACAGGGAGTGTGTGGGATGGTTTGTATTTTATCGTGGTAGAGTATCGGGCTGGTATGGGGGGGGGGGGCAAGACAACCTAATGTAACGATTTTCATTTCGTATATGATTTTTTTAACGCCTTTTAATTTCCAGCTTTTCCACGGTTAAGCAGGGAAAATTAGAGAATTAAAAGCGCGCGGCGAAATTGAAGTTTGATCGTGTCATACCTTTTGTATTTCATTGTTTGGAAGGTTTAATTTCCCGAGTTTTGCATCATTTTTCCCTATTTTATTTTGCACCTCCGGCTTTATTGGAGGGCCCCCCAGGATCGACACCCCTCGAGGTTGTGATATTGGCCTTTCTACTGTTCCTAAACTTCAAGCAACATAGACCCGTTCCTCCCCCAGCAACATGTAAACCAAATCAGCCCTAGATAAGCCAACATACAGGAAGGGTGAACCAGGGGCGGATCCCTGATTTTGTTAGGGGGTACAATTACAAGCAAATACACATTAAGGGGGCATTTTTGAAAATGTCTACTTAAGGTACGCCATTTCGGGTTTCCCCCTGCAAAACAATCCACCACTGGGGTGAACAGACACCGATGAAGCACTAAGTCTGATTGACAACATGCGTCAGACTAGGACTAAAATCCCAATAATAATCCTAGCCTGATCGTACCATCAGTATGACAACATTGGTGTGTTTGTTGTGTCAATTTGCTCACATCACTAATTCGTGTAGATTTCCGCCTCCTCCTCCTTCTCGAGTCTGACTGACACACAGACGTGTAGCTTATCAACAGCAGCATTAATGGAGAATATTACATTCATAGTGCTGGGAATATAGAGTAGGGAAAGTTAATTTGGCAGAAACACAATATATTGAAATATATTATGCAATACATATTTCATGAACATGTAGGCATATACATATTAGAAGATAGATGAGAAGAAAACAGAAGCACAAGAAGAAGCAGCAGCAGCAGCAAAAGAAGAAGTTGAAGAAGAGAGAAGAAGAAGAAGAAGAAGAAGAAGAAGAAGAAGAAGAAGAAGAAGAAGAAGAAGAAGAAGAAGAAGAAGAAGAAGAAGAAGAAGAAGAAGAAGAAGAAGAAGAAGAAGAAGAAGAAGAAGAAGAAGAAGAAGAAGAAGAAGAAGAAGAAGAAGAAGAAGAAGAAGAAGAAGAAGAAGAAGAAGAAGAAGAAGAAGAAGAAGAAGAAGAAGATGAAGAAGAAATAAGAGAGAGAGAGAGAAAGAGGGGGTGGAGGAATGAAGGTGGCCTCTCGAGTATAGAGAAAAGAGAAAAATATAACCTTATTCTTATACGCCGTTCTTCGACGAGGGAGATTTCATCATCTTCCAATTACATATTCAGGTCATCATGGAACAACGAACTAGTTATGAAACTAAATCAAAAAAGAAAAAAAGTCGTGTACAGAGATTACGAATGACATAACTCTTAATAAGGAGAGACCGACCAATAAGAATAACAGTATCGTCTACATCACCATCCTGAATATTATCACCAAAGCAATAACGATTTTGTTAAAACCTCGTAACAATAATTTATATAAATGTTGTTGTGGGGGGGGGGGGGGGGGGGGGGGGCGTTGACATATTTAAGGTCCATAGTTCGCTCATCACAATTCATTTCGAAATCATTTAGGGCCAAGTGACCGGCCAACTGCCCTCTGCCCCCTCCCCTGTCCTTTCGCGACTTTGGAGGTACGATATAGAAAATGGAAGTAGCGAAATACACATCTTCGTTATGAAGCTTCTCAAAATCGCTCTAAATGAAATGTTTATTTTGTTTGTTTGTTTTTTGACTACATCATCAACCAAGAATGATCATGAATTAAGAACCAATTAAGAAAAAAAAAAGATAATCAAGAATAGACCGAGGTTAAGATTATAAAAAGCAATGTCTTGTATCGTGGTTGAGTGCATGTACTTGAAAGTCTGCCCCGCTATTCTTCAAAGCCCCCCCCCCCCCCACCCTTCTTTTCTTTGTTCAAAGTGCCCCTTTTATAATATCATAGTAGTAATTTCAACTTTGGAGAAACGCTCAGCCGCTACTGATTTCAGTGCGAAGTGCAATATAAAAGTTCAAGGAATTTTTTCTATTGTCATTTTGCAGTTGGATATTAATTCACATTTGCCACTCTCAACCCAGGTGTAGTAAATGGGTATCTGGTGGTAATTCCTAGAATGATTTCAGCTCCGAGGGGTAGCTTGGCTAAAGTCATGGTAAGAGAAGTACTTTGTTGACGCCTTGAGCATCCCCTGTGATTGTGCGCAGTATAAATGTAGGTATTATTATTATTATTACAGGGCTAAATGAAAACCTTTGCCGACTTGTTAACATTTTCATTTTATTTTTCATTTAGCTAATATCAGACCCGATCACAGATCTTTACCGCTCTGATTACAGACGAGAGCCATACAAATGAACAGTAAGCTGGCGGCTCTGTTATGAATGCTGTTAGGCATAATATATAAATCCATGTCATATTTTGGAGGGATTTTTCCGGGTTGGAGTGTGTTGTTCGACTAACCCAGTTTTGGAGGGCAGTGACATTTTCCGGGGTTGAGTCATGCGAGAGAGAGAGAGAGAGAAAAAAAAAAATGTTGCTCATGTTCGGAAGAATCGAACATGATTGTTTTCTTTCCTCTGCATGTCTCGTTTCTTACCTTTTCACCCCCCCCCCCCTTCTCTCTCTCTCTCTCTCTCTCTCCTTTTACGCCTTTCTCCACCCGCATCTAGTCCTGTTATGGTAGATTATTGGTCCCCTTTCCCTCTGTTTCTCTCTCCCTTCCTCTCAATCCATACCTCTCTCTCTCTCTCTATCTCTCTGCTTCTCTCTCTCTCTCTCTCTATCTCTCTCTGACTAAATGACACAAAGGTACTACCTCTGCATTGAAAACATATTTGAAATTCTTCCCCTGTTGTATAAATCTTATCTGAAATTTTAAAGAAAAAAAAATGATAAAGGGACTGATTATCATATTAGTAGTGGGACAAAATATAATGCACCTTATTTTGGAATTTAGAAACGAGGCATACAATTTAACCTATACGCAATTCTTAAAAATTTCTTTAGAAATGCTTGTCCTTTTGCTGTTGTTATTGATTTTTTTTTTTTTTGGGGGGGGGTGTTATTATATTGTTAATAGTATTTTTATCAGGGCAGTGCCATAATTTTTTTATGGGGTATGTTTCTGAAAAAGTGGTGACAAGAACAAAAAAAAAAACCAAAAAAAAATACCAAAAGGTTATAATTTGTTTTGCCCAATCATGGGGAAGTAATCACATCTGCCCACCCCCCATAAAGCCACCCCTGACTTTAACTGCTTGCTTTCATGCTCTCTCTATAAACAAGTACATCCATTTTATTCATCAACTTAATAGCTATCCATCATCTTCAATATCTCTCTCGATTCGATGCTTTGACATCATGAATTATTTAGATACTTTTTAATAGGTTAATGGTCGATTGTGCCAGATTTTTAAGGAAATTTAATTCTGTATCAGAATAGTGTTTATTGATGCACATAACTGAAATACAATAAAAATCAAAATCAAAATATAAAACAGTCAGTGAAATACTATATGATTAACCTAGATGGGAAAAATATGAGAAATAACTTTCTATATTTTTGACAAAATTGAATAAAACGAAACACCCTCTATGCTAGGATTTCATTCAATTAATCTAAAAAAACAACTGTTGAATCAAGCATTACTGCAACAACTATTCGAGCAAGCCATATTTGAAAGTGTAGATTAAAATGCATTGGAAAAAAACCACAATGAATTGCATTTTCGCAGAATGCCAATGGTAGCGAGTGAGGTTCCTGTTTATGCAAATTTTCTTAGGTTCATGTACTTGTTTATATAGACAGCTATTGGAAACAAACATCTGAATCAGCTCAAGGATTTATGACCAATTTGTGGCACATCTGTGGACATGGTTTATTAAACATATATTCACTGCAATTTCATTCCATCCCCTCCACCGCCCCCGCAGAACAAATACGCAAAAAAGGTAAACAAATTAATATCAAGCACTGTAACTTTCTCTATTTTACAAGGCAGGAAAAGACCAACAAAAAAAAAACGGTTACATTCATGTAAAATCAGCTGCAAATGAAATAAATTATCACATCAACTATTTACGTAATAGGATAGTGGATCAAAAATGGAAGTACATTCCGCTGTGAAATAATGTTGTTTTAATAGCTTTCTTTGCAATGATTTATTCTCAATTCAGAAGTTTATTCGTTGCATATCCAGTAATTAATTATTATTTAACTGATGACATCAGATTTGCTGTATTTACAATTTTTTATTATTTTCCTTCTCAGAAAAAAAAAAAGTGAAATATAGATATGCATATATCTAAGGTAGCTTAGTGAAACGTAATCGCGAGTAAAGACGTGGGAAAGACGTAAAGAGGAAAATTGCTAGTTTTGTCTGCGCTTTTAAAATTAGAATCAGCCACATCTGAATTCTCATATTATTTTGCTTAAAAGCGTTCAAAGAGGTAAATGCTAATTCTACATCCTGTTCTTTTGGTTCTGCCACTATAAAATAAAATTTTGATTTTGAATAATTTTGTCATATGCGTCTTTCCCGCAGTTTTACGCGCCATGGCATTTCGCCTAGAGGGGGGGGGGGGGGCACTCAATATATTGGACAGACGGGTATGTGCCGCTGTGATGACCCCCTTTTACAACGGCCGATCGCCGTTCTCAAGGTACCCGAATTTCCATAAACTGTAGTTCTCACCCTTCTCACGCATTCTCAAGATACCGGGCTGGAAGAAAAGTGCTCGTCTCTCTCCGTTTCCCCTGGCGCGCCCCATTCCCTAGCTCTCGATCTCGTGTACGTACGTCTATTCATATATATGCGTGCACTATATAATCCCCACACTAAGTGCCGTAGTTCCTTAGACCATGTTTTTTCACTCAGCTGGGTGTAGATTCACCGTTCCAAAGACCCTATGTTTTTTCGCTTCTAGTCCGTTCCTTAGACCCCTGTTTCGAGGGCAGCTGCAGCACACCCCCGTCTGAAATTTTTCTTATCACATTGCATCATCTTTTTCTTCTCCTTACTCTGAAGAGGTGCATAATATTCAACTGGAATACTTTGAATAGTTACCTATTCCTAATTTCCTATTTATAGTGGCATTAAATAAAACACCCAGGGTTTGTCTTACAGCAAGCCCTGATGAAGTGCTCAGGCATTCCATAAATTTCTTCTTAACACCGGTACCTGTCTAGCTCACCTGGGCTGAGTGTGGCAAATACAACTAATGTCTTACCAAAGGACCGGAGTGCTGTAGCAAGGATTTGAACCCTGTCCCTTGTGATTCATAGTTCAGTAACTTATCCACTAGACCACCACACATAAAGTACACAAAACAAGACTAGTTGGTGACCTTTCTGAGTCTTCGCTTATAAACCGACTCTGATGGACCCCTGTTCGCAAAACGATTTTCCATCTTTCATATTGTGTCAAGACGTTGGAAAGGCACCGTCATCATTAGGGAGAGGAGGATGTTTGAGAGAATGGTAGCATCTTATTTTCATGTTTTCCTTCTCCCCTCTCCCTCTTTCTCTCTCCCTTTTTTTTTTGGTTGCCATTTCATTTGGGGAGGGCCACATGCCCCCTGTTCCCCCATGTACACTGTAGCTACGCCACTGAGGCACACGGTACTAAGTTTCAATACTCTCCATCCACTCTACTAAACCAAGGATGCATAGATCTGCATCATCCTTAACAGCATCCATCATACCCATGGCAGGAATTTGAAACTTGAAACTTGTCATTCACGGTCCGACGACTTATCCATCAGATAAAAGTCAGACCAGCATTCCAGGTTTCACCAGTCTTCTTCTTCGGCACTTTCCCTGTATAACCTAAAGGGATAAACTGACCCTAGGGTGCATATCTGTACCAGCCGAAACACCCCCACCTGATTCCACACGCCAGTCAACATCACTTCCTGGAGACCGGCCGGTACCAGGGACCGGTAGGGACGATGTCCTCCAGAGAGCGTCATGGTGCGGAAGACAAGCTGCGTGTAGACGAAGATGAGGGAGAGTTTGGTCGGGAGGGCTGATGGTTCCAAGTAGGTTGGTAGGACCGGGAGACAGGTGGGTTCTTCAACCACGTCCTCCAGATAGGATTCCTCCTGCACCTCATCGTCTTCATCATCCAGCAAGTACTGGGTTGGATGGAAAACATTAGGAGGATTGAGGATTAAAGATAGTGTATAGAGTATTTGTCAAGCAATTTTATTGTGAAACAAACTGTCTAGAAGTATAGGAACAGTTGTTTATAGTGAGGTTATGGAATCATCCAAATGATGAGAAATTGAAGTGATTTGGTTGAAAACTTCATACAGCAAAAAGCACTCCACATAGAAATAAGTATAATGGACTACACACAGATTAGCATAAAATTTCGTCCAAATATTTAAGCTATTCTAGTCATATTGGAATATGAGGGCATGTCAAGAACAATCTTTTTCATCATGTGACAATGCTGCTATGATACTCTATTCCATAAGAATAAAGAGAATGAAAAAGCTCATTTGATTTTGGCACAACACACGTTTTCTACAGACTCCAGCTGAGTTATCTTGGACCATGTATTCCACAGTACACCACGATACCTCATGATGATTACAGTAACTTCAACAGTAAGGTAATAATGTTCGAGGTTCTCATAATAACTAATTATTATTTTTGCGAAAACATTATCGACCCAAAATTGAAAGTGATACATGCAGTATGATTAGTTTATTGCTGCATAAAAATCATTTGTTGACAACCCATTACATCACGCAATAACAGTCCATAAGAACCATTATCACCATCACAAGCCTGTAACTGGGCATTATGCTAACTTTCCTTCTCTATGTATGAACTATCTCTCATAAATATATAGTTTGAACTCTTCCCTACTTATGAAGCTTTTAAAAAAATTATAATTATCTAAAAACAACTTGAAAAGTAAAACAAAACTAAGATCAACGTTGTTTTTGGTGCAGCCATACATAGAGGCCTATATTTTTTTTCTGACTGCCCCTTTCAATATATATGTACCCTTCAAAAGCACATATCTTCCTGAATCCTGCCCTCAAAGTGCAAAGTGCTAACCTTAATCCAGAGGGCACAAAAACAGACCCATTAGAAAAAAAAAAGGAGGAAATTGACACAAGCCCTAATCACAGAACAAACCCAATAATCTTTTGATACAATATTGTGGATTGGAATGTGTCAATAGCTGTTTATCATGCGCACACCTATGGTCACACTTAATTACTTCTCTAAATTTGTTTAGTGTTTAAAGCAATAAGATCAGCATGAAAAATATGGTTACGGGTGGGTGAAGCAGCAAGATCAGCATGGAAAATGTGGTCGTGCATGATCGAAGGACAGTACATTTGAATATTGAAGGCTCTATAGAGGATAGATTGAATTCTGCTTAGAATAATAATCATAAAATGTTCCAGTATAATGCTTAATGGCTTATCACATAATGATACATAATGCCTATGCAGAGTTTCTAAAGGGTTTGGATATAGATTTAGCTTTCACAGTATGGTGAAACTTGGAGTTCGTCTGTTGAGTGCCAGAAGGGGGCTAACTCTGTGTTAAAATATAGGAGTTAACGCCCTTCTGGCTCCAAACACACGATTCAACAACTGCTTCAGCTTGCACAACATCACTATAGTCTGAATTCTCTGTATGGTTTAAAAGTTGAGTTCTGGTCATGCGATTACATTGTGAAAAGTCATATACAGCAGTGGCCGATCTAGGGGGGGGGGGCACAGGCCTGTTGTGACCCCCCCCCCCCCAATACACAAATGAACATCAGAGATACTAAATAGAATTTAATTAAAATGGTTCACATGATTTATCATCAACTTAATTGTGCCAAAATTAAATATTCTACGTCACAAGCTTGGTTAAATATGCCCAACCTAATTACGCATGGAAAACCTGTTTTTGCATTCCAGGTTTAAAATGTTTTAGTTTCTACAAGCCTTATACTTTGTCATCCACAATGTCTTAACAACTTTACTACCAAGGGTGTGTGGTATGGCACAAGCCTGACACATTCCAATAGTGCACTTCATCTCAGCTCGCTAACGATCAGGGGGAGAGAAACGGTGAAGTTTAGACTTTACAAACCAAACAAACCCAACCTAAGCCTGGAGTTTAATGTGTTTTCTTGAATCAATAATTGTCTCTCCAACCCTATGATTCATCAAGCTCTTTTCATGTCTGGTTGACTTTACGACCAAAAATCTATCTTAAAGATAAAGTTCAGTACCAGGAATGCCATTGCATTGTGCAAAAAAAATCTAGAAGTTATTGGGAAAGGTTGGTTTTGTCGTACATAATAATTGTCGTACATAATAATTGTGTATTGCGAGGTTTTGGAATCATCGAAATTAAAACAAGTCTTGTTGAAAATCACATACACTGAAATGCACTGCACATTGGTATGTGTATATGGGACTGAACACACATTTGGCATTAAAATTTGGTCTTAAGTTTAAAACTACATGTATTTCTTGTCATATTTGGAATATTATAGCATTCCAAGAGCAATTCTTTCCACGTGACAATGCTTCTATCAGAGGCGGATCCAGGATTTCGTATGGGGGGGGGGGGGGCACACAAATGCAGGATTATCAGGATTATCAACTTTGGGAAACTGCTTGGAGGGAGATCCATATTTTTTTGGTCTCACCAGCCCTCCAAAAGTTGCTCAGTGGGGAGGTTATGGGGTCCAGTTTCCCTCCATAATTCTCTGACAAGCAACAAAAAAAAAAGAAGAAGGTTTTTCCTTTCTAAAAGGGGGGGGGGCACAATAAAAAAAAAGGGAGGAGCACAATGCATAGTTTTCTTTCAAAGGGGGGGGGGCACGGGTCAGGATTGCCCCCCCCCTCCATAAATCTGCCACTGTTTTTATGATATTCCTATCTATAGGAGTAAAAAGAATGAGAAAGTCAGAATATATTTGTCACCTTTATACTAAAACTTGATCTTCTCTTTAAGAATTCAAAAAAAGAATAGTCTGTGTGTTCACTCAGCTGAAGTGGAAACATCAATTTTGTTCCCTTTGTTTGGCAACCATCAATTTCTTTTATCCTTTGATGATACACAGTTGCTTAGTTTCAATCCAAGGCTTACCTCATTGTCTAAAAAGCAGACAACAATTATCATTCTCTTCAAAGTTGTAATTTGACATGTAATGAGGCCGATTCCGTGCAATCTGTCCTGTATGACATATGTCTTTTTTCAACATATTTTATCCAAAAATGAAAATTCTCTCGATATGAACAAGCAATAAGGCAGATGTTGCTTGTCTTTTTGTGAACTCAACATATGTTGTGTCAAATACATTTTCTCATGATATATCTTGAGCTTAGAAGGAGACAAGCTGCACCTTGAGAGATAATGGGGAAAATATGAAATTTTGGGTACAAGACATATGGAGAGTTGTACTACTAAACCTGTCACTTTGAAGCAACATTGCCAATTTGAGGATCGCCACAGAAAGTAAATTGAGACTTTTCAAACTTTCATAACTTTCTCATTTCGTAACCAATTCTGATGGAACTTTTTAAAAATTGCTTCTCTCTATCCTCTCTTTTCATTAAAATTGATTTTTTCCCCAGGGTTTCATACTCCTTTAACCCTTTCAAGACGATTGACCACTTTTGTGGTTTGGCTCAATAACTTTTAATTCAGAGCTCTAAAATATATATCAGATGCATGAGAGGAAAGAGCAAAAATTTCTGCACACACTCTATTCATTTTTGTTGCATGACCATATTGCGTTTGATGCCAGGAATTTTAAAAAAGAGAATAAGCTTTAAAATCCTTAAATTGGCAACACATTGCCAGGTTCAAAATCATTGGTTTTTATCAAACTGGCAATTTTTTTCAATTTTTCGACAAGTTTGTGACCATGTACATGTACAGGTATATTGTTTTCAAAAACATTACACCTTATAAGAACCATGTAGCACAGAAAGAAAAATATTATTGTTGCCAATTTGAAGAACAAAATGTGATCAATTTAGCCCTTAAATAATTCCTGTCCTGAAAGTGTTAAGCCTAATCAAGGTACATGTAGTAGAAGTAGTTTTAACTGCTCTGGTGGCTTGATTATATGTTTCTACATTAATGCAATAAAATTATGACTTTCAACAATACACTGTATATGCATTTTGTGTTCTGGACGCATCTTTTGTACCACTACATTTAGCTAAGATACCTTAAGAATGGTTAATGTAATCTTCTGTCCAAGCCCTGTTTTAAAGAGAAGGTTGAGTTCTGGGAAAGGTAAAAGATAATTTTGTGAGTAATCTCATTTCTATTGTCAGTTTGGAAGGACATAGAAGAAAAGTCCTCTGACAGGGATTGATCTTCAAATGCCCTCATATTCGAAATATGACGAGATATATCTGAAGTGTTGGGTCGAACATTCATGCCACATGTGTGTGCAGTTCCATACATAGGTCTATGAGGTGGAGGGGGGGGGGGCTGCAGCCCCTTTGAGGATTTTGAAACTACCGATATTCGAGCAGCGAGGAGCCCGAATATCCTTATATTTGGGTAGTTCTATGACCGAATATGAAATTTCTGTACATTTTCACCACAAAAAGTTTTTAAATTTTTGCCCGCTTGCTTGCTAATTTTAGAAATTGGAACCTTTATATATTTTGAGCAAAAAGCGTCAGCCCTCCCCACGAAAATGTGCCCATACACCTCTGGTTCCATATACCCATTTATACGTGCAGGACATGTGCTTTTCAGTGAGATTGGGTCAATATATATGAATATATATATATATATATATATGGGGTCGGGCTAACTCGGCACTAGGGCGTACTCGGCACTGCGCGGTGACTATGTTTCAAGAGTTGAAGTCCACGCTACGCACCGTACCCTTTTTTAGCCTTAAATTTCATGTTTTGCATAATTTTACTTCTTGAAATTGTCAACATTACTTCTTTGCTAATCATTTTACACATTGATATCAAATAATTTGAATTGTTTGAAGTGTTTTGAAATGTGTAATTAAATGCGAAATTCAACACAAGTGTTTGCGATCACTTTAACTCTCTGGGCTCACTCCGCGGCGATTTTCCGCCAAGGCCGAGTTCGCCCTAGTGCCGAGTTAGCCTGCATCCTCAATATACTTAGATTCAACTAAAAGGCGAATTTTTTTTTTTTTTTATTGTATATACATTATATCAGCGCGAAATGACGTTACAGAGAATTAATGGATTCAAAATGTTAGTATATGTTTAGAATTAATTTGATTCAATTTGCATTTATGGCAAAAAGAATCGTATAATAACTACCTTTTGTGTGCGATAAGGTATTAGAAAAACAGACATCGCCCTAAGTCCAACTTAGGACGTTAGATACCCAAGAGTTATACATATATAGATTTTCCACGTTATATTATACGAAAATGAGTTCTCCCTACCAAACAAAACTTTTGTAGCAATATAAGTAATTTGACGCCCTCTATGTTTATATCGATAGAATGCCTCCCACCCCGACGGAAATGGGAAAAAACAGTGCCGAAAACGTTAAGGCGAATCGAAAAAAAATTTGACTTAACGTCGGCTTCCCCCTTCCGTCAAATATTTCGCCCCAAAAAATCGCCTTAAGTAGGAATTATGTATATATATATATATATATATATATATATATATATATATATATATATATGTATATTATGTACATGTATATAGATATACATGTAGAATCAGGACTTTTGTTATGCATGGGGTGAGATTTTGGTTTAGGTTTGGGGATAAGTATTGCAATTAATCAGGGGTTGAAGTTGGGAATTCCAGTAGGGTTAGAAATTGACCGCTGAGCAACTTTCACCGGAGCATGTGTCCTACGATCACTCCATGACTAAAAGGCTGAAAAATATAGAAAACACTGCCATGAAATTCATGGCAAAGTAAAAAGGATAGATCATCAAGCCCATTTTTAAGACTGAATCACTGAAGGGCCTTTTCACACATAAGCACAAACTCAGACATCCTTGTGCAAACTTAATGATATGTGAAGTGAGGAAAGGGATTAAAGGGTTCACTGATGAAGATATCAAGATAAAAGGAACATACTGGGCCTGACTATGGTGGAGGGGGGGGGGGGGGGGTGGTCTAAAAAGCCCAGTGCTATTACCAATCCATAAAACATTCATTGTCTATTTTGAGTATTTTCTATTATTTCTTATGGTTGGTAATCAATGACAATCAACACACATGTGTGTAGTTAGAATTCATAATAATGGCATTTATATAGCACTCTTACATAAGCAAACAGGGGAATAATTGCATGTTATCACCAAAATGATTGTAATCCTATTGGAATTGTGAAAAAAAAATAAGAAGCATTAATATTATTCTGAGTCATACAGGGACTATTTATAAGTTTAAGCTTGGTGATTCATAGGCCTTAGAGTAAACATGGAAGAAAAGTTATTATTAAAAATGGGAGAGAAAATAAGAAGAGGAGAGAGACAGAGAGACAGAGAGAGAGAGAGAGAGAGAGAGCAGAGGGAGTAGACAGAGGGGATGGACAAACAGATGGAGAGAGATAGAGACTGAGAGAGGGGAAGATGGACAAAAACAGAGATGGAGAGGGGGAGGGAGGGAGTGAGACAGAGAGACAGACAGAGACAGACGGAGAAAAAGAGAACGGAGGATAGAGCAAGAGTGGGAGACAAACACAGATGAGAAAGACAGATGGATAGACAGAGGGATGGAGAGAGGTTAGAGATGAACAAATGGAGAAAGACAGAGAGGATAGAGAGGATAGACAGAGAGGAGAGAAAGACAGAGAGAATAAATAGACAGAGAGGATAGACAGAGAGCATAGATAGAGAGCATAGATAGACAGAGAAGAGAGAAAGACAGAGAGGATAGATAGAGAAGAGAGAAAGACAGAGAGGATAGATAGAGAAGAGAGAAAGACAGAGAGGATAGATAGAGAGAGAAAGACAGATATAGATAGACAGAGAGGATAGACAGAGAGCATAGATAGAGAGCATAGATAGACAGAGAAGAGAGAAAGACAGAGAGGATAGATAGAGAAGAGAGAAAGACAGAGAGGATAGATAGACAGAGAAGAGAGAAAGACAGATAGGATAGATAGACAGAGAGAAAGACAGAGAGGATAGATAGACAGAGAAGAGAGAAAGACAGAGAGGATAGATAGACAGAGAAGAGAGAAAGACAGAGAGGATAGATAGACAGAGAAGAGAGAAAGACAGATAGGATAGATAGACAGAGAGGATAGACAGAGAGCATAGATAGAGAGCATAGATAGACAGAGAAGAGAGAAAGACAGAGAGGATAGATAGAGAAGAGAGAAAGACAGAGAGGATAGATAGAGAAGAGAGAAAGACAGAGAGGATAGATAGACAGAGAAGAGAGAAAGACAGAGAGGATAGATAGACAGAGAAGAGAGAAAGACAGAGAGGATAGATAGACAGAGAAGAGAGAAAGACAGAGAGGATAGATAGACAGAGAAGAGAGAAAGACAGAGAGAATAGACAGAGAAGGGGGAAAGACAGAGAGAGGGAAAGACATACAGGAGATATAAACAGAGAAGAGAGAAAGAGAAAGGAAGAGAGAATGACAGAGAGACAGAGAAAGGAGGAGAGAAGGGAGGAGAAAAGGAAAAGAGCAAAGAAGTTGAATTGTACAATACCATAGGAAGGAAGGGAAAGAGGGAGAGAGAAAAGGCAGAATAATGCCAGAAATATAAATACTGTCAGAGTAAAATCATTTCTTGAACTTACAAATGAAATCATCTCTAACCGAGTTCGAATAAATATCTTTCACAGAATAACAGGTGGACACTTCAAGACACACACTCCAGAACATAAACTACAAACCTCATTATGAAAGTATCATTCTTAAGCTTTGTTCACACATGATGTGATTAACCACCACAAGACTGCCAAGGCAAATAAAATGGCATAACAGCGTATCGCAATTCTACATCTTATAACTAAGAAATAAGTGTTATGATTATGAATAAGCAAATACACTGCAGTTTGAATACGGCACATGACGTGGGAGATCGTGACGGAGTGAATAATATCACGGAATTGAGGTAAATCGATCGCAATATTTTGACTTGATTTCAATCATTTCTCTTTATTTATGATGTTAGGTGGGGGGGGGGGGGGGGAATAAATAACTTAATATGATCTTACAACCGCCCCAAACTAACATTAGTGAGTATGCTTTAGGCTCCTTTGTTCTGAGCAGCTATCTTTAGGTCATACCCTACTCTCCATTCTTGTACACGCAAAAATGTTTTTATTTTGCCACAGCGATTTTTGGAGGCGGTTTAATGAGGATGTGTGAACTAGGCTTTAAGGGCATGACATTCCGGAAGACTCTGATGAGATTCATGCATCCCCCCTCCATATAAACTGCGTAGACATAAAAACCATCATCTTGTAATATATTATCAGTAATTACTCCGAGAGTGAAACCAGAACATAAGCACTGAAGCATTTATTCCTTTCTCTGGTGTTATTGATAGGTCATTACTAAGGTTATGAGGGTAATTATCTAATCATGATCAAGACACGTTAGCACCATCTTATCAATTTTCTTTTGTCTTGGCTGCCAGTTAGAGCTACTTTGAATACTCCCATAAAGCTTAAATAGCTAAAAACTGAGAAGCAGTGATAAATCACTCCTTGTTACTTTGATAACTGACCAGCATAATGTTATTGATATATGGTTTAACATTACCATTGTGATATGCAAGCATGTCTATCTTATAATGAGAAACTTGTGTCTTTAATAAACATATTGATCAAGTTGTCAACCTTAATAAAATACTTAATTTATCATGGTTTTCAGTTTTGTTTCTCTGTATTGACAGCAGTCATTATGGAATAATTCAAAAGCAATATATAAAAAATTATCATCATTTAGAGCCGCTATATATGTTTCTTGCGTCTCCCGATTATCTTAGCAATGGACAGGGTGTACCACCAGAAAGCAGGGTAAAAAAATAAAATTTACTGGGGGGGGGGGTCTTTATAAAAGTCAAACTATCATATTCATTATAACTGATAGAAATTTGTGATTTTTTTCTCATGTTGGCATAATTTTTCTTTTTTTCATTTTATTTCATTTTGTTTATTTATTTATAAATTTTATTTTATTTTTCATTCATTATTATTTCTTTCTTTCTTTCTTTTTTTTTTTTTTGGGGGGGGGAAGAGTGTAGGGGGCAAAGTGCCCTTGTATCTTGGAATGTGTCTAGTTTCTGTTACTGACTAGGGGAGGGGGGGGGGGCCGAGTGTGAGGCCATGTTTTCCCCCCATCACATATGGCACAATGGACGAGAAAATCAAGAAAGTGTAAAAAAAAAAAGCATCTTGGAAGAAATGGGCATAAGAAGAAGATGACATGATCAACTCCAAGACTCTTGCATTCAATCTTCCTTGTAAAATCCAGCTCCCCCCCCCCCCCCATGACCTGACCCAAGCTACACCAACAGAGATGAATACAGTCATGTAAAGGGAAGAGTTAACAATGCTTGACTCAATGTTTTAAAATGGAGATCAACCATTTTCTCTTCTGTAAGAAATAACATACAATAACAAATGCTAAACTCCAAGACTCTTGCATTCAATCTACCTTGTAAAATCCAGCTCCCCCCTCCCCCCCCCCCCCCCATGACCTGACCCAAGCTACACCAACAGAGATGAATACAGTCATATAAAGGGAAGAGTTAACAATGCTTGACTCAATGTTTTAAAATGGAGATCAACCATTTTCTCTTCTGTAAGAAATAACATACAATAACAAACGCTAAGTTACATAGATAAATGAAGTGTTCAAACAGTATACTATGTCTGCATTAGTCTGCACAAATATGTATTTTATAAGTGGTATGTAGCCTGTACTTATATCCCTGGGGGAACCAAATCAAACATTACGTCTCTGAAACCTGAATAATTTTAAAGTACATAGCCAAGGCTTTGGGTTACAGTTTCAATTTAACGACTGAATACCCATGTACAAAACAAAATGTACATTGAGGTTAGCAGGGAGGACATACAATGTATTGGAGACAAATAAAACATGACTCAACATTTTCAAGTACAGCCAGTGTTAAAATATGTTAGCCAATCTTCCCTCTTCATAAAACATATTATATAGTGTCCACAATAGGGAAATTATTACATCAGTTTGATTTACAATTCTAATCGGTTCTGATGATATATTCAATTATTGGTGGAATCCTGAAGGGGAACTATGGAGTTTGGAGCCAGCATTAACCTTCTCAGGCTGGTGGCCAAGGCTAGACTATATAATAGGTTTTATGAATTCCCACTGATTTGCATGACAGAAAAGGATCTAAAACAGAGGAGGTTCTAGTGTCCCATTGGTTCACAGGGATACATTCCTTACCCCATATAACACAAGGTGATAAAAACCTCTAGTGTCATCATCCCTCACGTGATTGCACATAACCAAATTCTCTTGAACACAGAAAAGTACAACCAATGTACATTTTCACATTTTCATACCACAAGATGGCAGTATTCCACTTCAAACAAGCCCAGTATGATTGCATGTATGAGGGTGAGATTCTTAGTAAAACAAGAAGATTCCCCCCCCCCCCCCTTCAATTTAGATGAGTAATAGTTGAGTAATACGATCAGAAAAAGTGCAGATATGAGGCTTATCAGGACAAAGATACAATATGGTATCCTTCCTGTGCAGTGAATATGGTTTAGAGTGTATCTTGGTTATTGTAAATTATCATTATATCCAGGTTAAAACCCATAGAATTTAAGGATTTTCATTTACAAAGATTCAGCAAGGCTTTTTAGACTGTGTTGAGAGTTCCAGAGAACACATCCTGGGCTATCATATAACAACCCCCTTCCCCCAACTCCCACTCCCCGCGATCCCCTCCAGAAATACAACAAGGGGTTCTTGACTTGGGATATTTTTTTTTTTCTTGGGACCTCCCAAGGGTTAATGTGTATTGAGCTGGGTATAACAGAACAATATTATGTTAAGATTCATTTATGCATGATGCAGTAATCTGGCTCAAACAACTGTCAAATCAAAATAAAACTCATTCTTTAACTCATGCTAACTCATGCTGTGCAAAAGGGTTATACCGGTACAAGATTTTACCAAAACGTGAACAATGCTTACTTTTCAAATGCTTGCACCATTCTAACCGTGTTCTATATTATATAAATAGTGCATGGTCTATCATGCACTTTACTGGATTATGTGCATGACAAATACTAAATTGCAGTTTTTTTTCACCGAGGCCACAGGTCGAGGTGAAATAGACCTGCACAAGGGTCAATTTAGTATTTGGAGTTCATATAGTCCAGTAATGGTGCATAAATAGAACATGCACTAATTGTTATAGTAAATAGACCCCTAGATCTATAACTGTTATTGTGTAGGCCTATTAAGCCTGGGCCTAATTTTGATATATTATATAGTCTATATAGATACGAGTAAGTGATTGGTCTAAATGCCATCACGTGACTAGAGCTGCAAGGATCGCCAGTGTTATATTTTGGTTTTGACGTCACCTCGGTCAACATAACGCGTTATGTTGACCGAGGTGACGTCACTCACTGCATAGTGTGTGCTTGCAATGCTAGCCATAATTTTTTTACAGCGCAGTCGCGATCGATATCTCGCCCGCGAATTTTAAACTTCGAACGTTCGAACGAATACAACCATGGCGACTTCCCCCACTAGTCGGTTTCAGTCCCTCGACAAGGAGGAATTGGACAGAATAGTCGACGAGAAGGACTCACGTTGTACAAAAGCAGTAGTGAATTCATCCGTTAACATACTTCGTCAGTATTGCAAGGCAAAGGGATCATCAATTACAGATATTGAAGATTTTACAGCACTGGAGCTCAACAAGTTTCTTTGCACATTCTACGCCGAGGTAAGGAGAACGAACGGTGAACTTTACGCTAGAAGATCGATGATAACGTTACGATACGGACTCCAAAAACATTTTATTAGAGTTAGGTCATTTGACATTGTGAATGATGCACAATTCAAACAAGCTAATGAAATGTTTCACGCTATGTTAGTGCAACTAAAACTAGCTGGTAAGGGATCCGTCACTCACAAAGATCCCATTTCTAAGGAAGACTTTGCGAAAATAAAATCCTCTGCAGTGTTAGATGTGAACACACCACAGGGACTTCAAAACAAAGTCTTTGTTGACATCATGCTTCATCTATGCAACAGAGGCAGGGAAAATTTGCGCAACCTCGCTAAAACAGACTTTGCCATTAGTTCGGATTCTTCAAATCAGAGATTCCTCTACTTTGCTTGTGATAAACTAACAAAAAATCATCGCGGTGAGTCCCTTGATGACTCACGTAGTCAGTCCGGAAGAATGTATGAAACTCAACGAGCAGATTGCCCTGTAGCATCATACTGTAAATAACATTTCTCATCTAAATCCCGCTAATGATGCATTTTGGCAGCGTCCTAAGACAGTTGTTCAAGGTGATGAACAGGTGTGGTACAATAATGTACCTGTAGGGAAAAATACACTTGGAGCAAAAATGCAGGCAATTTCTCGAGAGGCAAAAACATCGAGAATCTACACCAATCACTGTCTTAGGGCTACTACAATTCATACTCTTGATGAGGAAGGATTTGCAGCAAGACACATCATGACTGTTTCAGGGCATAAGTCAGAGAGCAGTATCAAGCACTATGCCCATGTTGAAGAGTAAAAAAAACGAAAAATGAGTCTGTGCCTGTCGGATAAATTCACAACAGATGGAAGTAGCAGTATTAACACTACAGTTAGTAACTACGCATAGGCCTACATGCAGTCCGGCTATGCCACTGAGTCTTACAGTCTGCACTAGTCCAGGTTCAGATCCAGGACCCAGTTCTTCTCAGTCGGCTTCGCCTCATCAGTCACCGCAAAGTCAGACTCTAAATGTTGTATCTAACAAACTGGACGTTGACAGGAGCATGAAACATGTGTACAATTTTAACAATTGTACTGTCAACATTCATAATTAGCTTAACTACAATCCAACCAAAATATGTAAATACGTTCTTCTGTGGACTATTTTAGCATCATTTGTTTCAACGGTTTCAAGTTTTCAAGTTCTAACAAGTTAACAGTAAGTTGGAAGTTTTGAACATTTACTAAGTTAACGTTTCAAGTGTGTTGTTGCATCGACTTTGATATAGACTAGATCTATAATCAGGAGTCTCTTCTCAGTTTATCAAGAATAAAAGGTAAGTCAATTTCAGTAGACCTATTTCAATCTAACGTTAGATCTAAATATTCTGATGGCATATCTATATAGGCCTAGACTTTATAATATAACAGATATTGCCTGGTGTATCGCTTTAATAAATAACACTTCATCTCCCCTCCGAAGTTATATTTTCCCTCGGGACAACATTTTCCCTTGGGAAAAATATAACTTCGTCGGGGAAATGAAATGTTATATTAAACCTCTAGGCAGGCAATATCTGTATAATAGTGCACGATTGTGCACTATAACAAAATTTTTTTTGCATGTCACGTGATGCGATTCTAACGAATCACAGCACGTATTATACATTCACTGTTTACTGTAACAAAAAATAATGTGTACAAAATAGGAAATTTATTATTCTTTTAATGATACCAAGCATGTATATTTTACTCATTTTATGTAAAGAAGGGTTTACATTCAATCCTTTACATTCTACTCCTCATTTGTTTACTATTGTTTTATAATCAAAGTGAGAAACATCCTCTGCCAAATCTGAATTTTCTCTGAAAATGTTTATGGCAACATATATTATTTCTTAGACATTTGAAATGTTTGATGCATGCTCTAAACTTTGATACAAATTAAACACCGAATAGATAATCATTGATGGAGCAATGTGGGACTAAACATACCGGTAACTAGTATGTGTGTCACATATATGTGACATTGGCACTGGAAGAGTTAAGTTGGTAGCATAAGGGTCAAAATAAGTAGCAACAATAGCTCCTAAGTGTAATCTGTAATCTGTATGCTGTGAGATAGAGAAACCTGAGGCACACTATACTTTTGAATTTCATTTCGCCACAGCTGTTTCTTTTGAGGCAGTTTAGCATTTCATGAGTGAGTGAGGCTTTCAAGGGGACCAATCGCATAAAAAAAATAATATGTGTACAACTTGTATATAAAATCAACCCCAAACTCGACATTTTTATAGGTGAATGGTTAAGGAGTATCGAGAAAATAAAGAATATATAAACCCTGGACATCCCTGCAAATAAAACCAGGCTCGGACTTGAGGTCTTTGTGGGTGTGTGTGCAGGTATGGGTGTGTGTGCAGGTATGGGTGTGTGCACAGGTATGGTTGTGTCAAGTAGTCTACTCACAAGTAGCTTTTACGGTAACTTACCCTGCAAAGGAAGTATTTAAACTTGCAATTTATCTTTACAGGAGTAATATCTGAAGCTGATAATTTGAATCTAGTATATCTGCATGGAACCCAAAATATCCAGAGAAAATTTTTTTGGGGGGGTGATTGGTCCCCCTTTAAAGTGATTGATTAACTTTGTGAAAAATTGTAAAATCAGCTCAAATGCCAGTGAATTGTGTGCAGTCCTCTAATTACATATATAATTAAGGATATGTGAAAGTATGAGAGAAAATGGAACCCGTTTACTATCCTAAAAAAGAGAAAATCGCGATCAATCGCTAGCGCAAGTCGCTCGGCTTCTTCGCTGCGCTGCAGTCACAAAACCAAGCACCGGCGCTTGGCGATTTCAGAGCGGGTTTCCAGCCAGTACGGTATTCTGTGATAGAGCGCGGTATGCCAACCGTAAGAGTTCTTTAGGGTTCGGTGGTACTCTATCCCGACATCAATGTTCAATCGTAAATATCTTGATATATAAACGACCGATCAGCTTATAAAACTCAGGCGATTCCTGTCTGAGCTAAAGGTTTGCAATTATGATTACAGCATTAGCTGGAACAGTGATTTTTTTTTTCAATCCTGGGCAAAGTTAATCAATGCCTTTAAAGTCATGACCAACTCACCTGATAGGATCGCTTCAAAATAAGACTCATAACCTGTTGCATGCTGACAGTACGAACCAAGATGAGAGATATAAGTACAGGGTTGATGAGTTTATACAGGAAACGGGTTGCCTTATTTACATGGCCTGAAAAAGAAATTACAATGATAATGATGAAATGATAATGATGAAAATGACGTGTCCATTTATATAGCACAGCTACAATACAAATATACCGTGCTGCACTTTACAAGTATCATATCATTACCCCAGCTGAAGCCAAACTACCATGGCTCTCAAGCATTCAAGATTTTTTTCCTACCGGGTACCCATTTATTTTACCTGGGTGGAGAGAAACAGTATAGATGAAATGCCTTGAGGACATAATTCACTTGATCATTAAATGAGTTTTTTTTTAAATCAATGTCAGATCTTGTAATCTTTAAAGCTGATTACTATATGTACCCTACAACTACCTAAATGTTTTGAGTCCAAAGTCTTATTGTAAATTCTGCCACTACAGGATTTCAGTATAATTTGAATAATGGGTAGTTGCATTGGTTTATCAGTTTCTAAGCCTACACTAAATATATTCACATATCGGGCCTCCGCAGTAACATTTAATTGAGGGTCCATAACAAAATAATGGGGGCTTGTGAGCACCTGGCCACTGTTTACATTTAGGGGAAGGCAGGTGTGAATTTTTCTGTAGATTAATTCAAGAAAGTACAACCATTTGTTAAGGTGTCTTTAAAATGAGTGTTCTTTTGAGATCAGTACGTATGATTACTTACTCATACTCGATGTAGCAGAAGATAGTACTAGTTGGAATAGGGACAAATCATCAAAGGATTCACTGAAAGAAGAAAAAAAACATTTCGAATATAAACAGATAAAAGAGGTGATGCCTAAATATTCATGAACTTTCCTTCAAAACTATTCTACAGCAGACTGTAGAACATTTTGTAAGAACATTCTGTACATTCTGTAAGAAAACTATTTCTGAAACAAATAAGGAGTTGTGTATGTGAAACTACATCTTATCCAAAAATATTTTGAGACAAGTTTGTCATGTAGCGGTGCTGTACAAGAGTTGACAGTCTTTAGAAGGTCATTGATTCTACTATACCTATACCTACTTTTTTCACTTTCATCTTTATGCCCGTTCTTCAGTTCCATTTTTCCAGTCTTCATTTAATCTTCAGTTTTTTCATTGGACATTCTATTCTTGCATTTGTAAAGAACGTACATCAAAGAGGTTGAATAAACATTTAAACCCTTTTCAAGCTTTGGTCTACATCCCTAACATGCAACAGACTGCTTTTGTTTACCTTTGTCACACATACAATGTCTATGGAACATTATACACCAATGAATTTAGCAGTCCAGGGGTTTTGTTACTGGCAAACAAAGAGTGAAAGCTATAAAAAAAAAAAAAAAAAAAAAAAAAAAAAAAAGGGTCATATCAGAGAAAAGGGACTAATCTGACTGACATGCATAGAGCAAGATGTGGAAAAGTAACAAGAATTATTAAAAGAATGATTAAATCACAGAATCTGCACACTCTAAACATAGCCCTCTACTTGTCACAAAACTTACTCTGACCATTCCTTGGGTTCTGGAAGAGCGTTCTGAATGAGATTGGTTTCATAAACGCCAACACAGAGAGCTCCTAGCATACACATGCTGACAACCGAACAGTTAGATATGATGCCTGGAAGAAAAACAATTGGATTAAATGCAGAGGATCTGGCAACAAAGAAGAGACTACTACATCTTCTACAATAACAAACTACCGGTATTACTACTACTACTACTGCTACTACTACTACAGTACTACTAGTACTACTACTACTACTACTACAGTACTACATCTGCTGCTGCTGCTGCTGCCGCCGCCGCTGCTGCTGCCGCCGCTGCTGCTGCTGCTGCTGCTGCTGCTGCTGCCGCTACTGCCACTACTACTACTACGGTACTACTACTACTACTTCTACTACAACTACTACTACTACTACTACTGTACATCTACTACTATACTATTACAATTACTACTACTATTACTATTACAATTACTACTACTATTACTATTACTACTACTACTACTACTACTACATCTACTGCTACTACTACTACTACTACTACTACTACTACTACTACTACTACTACCATTACTACCGCCACTTAAGTCTGGCTGTGTACATGTATAGATTAAAAGTGACTTTTGTGCCAGAACCAATATGAAGTGCTTATTCCACACAACTGCAGTTCGTTACAACAATTAACATAATTTTCCTTAACATAAAAGACAGGAGACTTTTCAGAATACAGCCCCTGTATTTTATAGTACAGGCTTTCCTTTCTTACCTTGGTCAGCTCTGATAGTGAAGATAAGATGGACCAATGAAACTAGAATGATGACCATCAACAAGCTGAATGAGACAATTAAGGATGAAATAAAGAGAGAAAAGAAACATACAAAGACTCAAATTAACTGTTTTTTATATGCCGCCTTTCCAATGAAGTTAAACTAATCGAAGCGCTTTACAGTGTATTATTACCCCGGTCATTGGATTCGATTGCGATTCTGCACTCACAGTGCACATTCTCCACTCCACTTGGGAGCATTCCAGCTCGGCACCCACTTTACGGGCGCGCACATGAGCTATTCCATCCACAATGACGTTCACATCCTACTGGGTACCCATTTAACACCTGGGTGGAGAGGAGCAATGCAGATAAAATACCTTGCTCAAGGACAAAACCATTGTGCCAGGGTTCGAACCCACGACCTCTGCATCCCCGGTCAAGTGATTAAACCACTTGACTATGACACTCTACCCACTCATCACACAACAGCTACATTTATATTACACACCTATCCTTCCATGCGATGCTCAAGGTGCCTACAAAGTCCCACTAATACCCTGACCTTACCCCAGCGGCCCTAAGGTGCTGAAATCATTCAAGGAATTACTTCCGAGCTTGGGTGGAGAGTGGCAAATGTGGACTGGAGTAATGACATTGGTGCCACAGCAGGACTCAAACCACGAACGATGTGATCGACAGTCCGGTGATGTATCCACCCTACCTCTAGTACCGTTGAGGGAGAAGGCGAGTATGAAAGACAGAAAACAAAATCCAAAGAATCTTACCATTTGATAAGCCATGATCCTGAAACGTACATATGGACTGCAAAGAAGAATGAAGCTGTGTAGGCTATTGCTGCTGTTCCCATTATCAAACCCTGTCACAAAGATAACGTAAACGAAATCATAATTCTCTCCTAATAATTTATTATGTCCCCAGCAGAAGAGTAAAAAACTTATTTTAAACTGATAGAAATATGCACAGAACTTTCTTTGACTGTACATCTACACAACATATTTCAGTCCATATATGGTTAAAAATAGCCCTACTTGGACTTGACGATAATAAGTTCAGTCTATTGTTCCAAGAAAAATTGGTTAAATGTTGGTTATTATTAAAATATATCACAGACCCCTTGAGAAGATGTGATTTGGTCTAGCACTAAGCTTAGATCTCTGTCCTCACCTACAAACCAACTCTGCTTCTTTCGAATGGGTTAGGGTTAGGTAATATCAAAGGTCGGTCCCCAGACACAAATATTCATAACTGATTGTTACACGCCTGTAAAATCACAATTACACACACAAGCACATCGTGACTCTTTAAAGTAGAATCCAAGAAACATGGAATACAAATCATATCCACAATGCTTTGATTTCAAGACCTCATCTTTGGTAAGTTCTGCAGATGAAATCTACTGTAAGTTCTGCAGATGAAATCTACTGTAAGGCATACCTTAGCCAGGAGCTCATTGTCATCCATGTGGTCCGATACCTCTTTGCTGAGCCTCATGGTAATCTGGATCACCCCAATGGCTTCAACTAACAAAACCAAAGGCTCCATAATCCACACCAATTGACCATAGAACCAGACCAGAGGGTAGGGAACAACGCTGACTGGGAGACAGATGATGACGGCAAAGAATGCAATGGTGAATACAGGAAGAAGAATTTTCTGTTGAGAAAAAGAGAGAGAGAATAAATCACTGAAAACAAATATTTGAAATTATCTTATTCTTATCAATGCCCATTAAATTTAATGTTTTATTTCATTTTTTCAGTGCGTGTGTAATAAACAAAGGACTAGGACAATCAAACTATATACCCATCAAGTATCCAATTTCGTAAGACAAGTTTTCTTATGAACTTACAAATTGTTTTGGACTATGGTGAATACACATAGTCTACTTAGTAACTGCTTCCTTTGTAGTTTGCACTGCCCTCTTGCATTGACAGAGGGCTTATGTGATATCGCATTGCGCACAAACCTAAAGTAAAGGAATTCAATTCATTTGTTTTTGTATGTGGTTGTCATGGTTGTAGAGTGTAAAGAGCAGCAAATTATACCTTTTTCTTCTCGTTCTTCCTCTGCTATTGCCAGAGATGAGCAACAGAATGCTGCCTGCACGTGCACTACATACCGTCATATTTCCCTTAATTGTGGCCGTATCGGTTTTGGAGTACAGCAGGGTTCTCCACTAGCGGTTTTACCCGGGGGCTCTGCCCGGGTAAAATTTGAAAAACCAGTTTAGCGCCCGGACAAAATTTCCCCGCCCGGACAAAAACTTGATGCGCCCAGATATGAAAATTGACATATTTTCACGCACAGACAAGACAGCATCAAGACCGCGCGGCATTGCGCAATCAAGCATTGACTTAAAATAAAAACTTTACTCGCATGATCATGTCGGAAACCCGCACGAACGCATTATCTCTTTGCATGAACCACATCGAATTCTCATTGCGATCACGGCCACATATAATGCACCATCTCGACGCAGTGCACTATAATACGTATGCCGTCACGAAACCGCAAATTTGACGCCGTCGCGAAACCGCAAATTTGACTTCGGAGGCCGACGAACACAAGAGCCCCCGGACAAAATACAGACCAGTGGAGAACCCTGTACAGTACCTCTTATTTTCATTGGATAAATTGCTCTGTGATCTAAGATGATTTGTTGTTGCGCCCACCCATCCAATGTAAGTGGTTATACATGTAATGTAACTTCATACTTCTAAACCAATATGGTCATGGTGAAAACACGTAATTGCTGCCCTCTACAGCTGTACTACTTTCCTCTTTCCACACAAGAGAGTGCAGCACATAGGAAGCCGACTTTAGGTCTTACCAGAAAAATATCAATGAAGGCCAAATTTGATGCATAAAATTCCAAATTTCCTGAGTTCATGGTTGAGCTCATAGGCCCATGCTTATGTGGGAGTGTGTCAAACCTTGTAATATGCAGGTGAAAATGTGTACATGTAAAGACTAGTCTTTATTTTCATCTTGGAATCAGCTAATAATATTTAGCAGAGTTAAAATGGCAATATATCGTGAAATAGGTAGGTTCCCCCTCATTCAGCTCTGCACACTATCGTTTTATTGCGTGCAATATGCTATGCCTATGCACTCACTGCGAGGTTATTGTAGATAAACTCGAACTCTGTACATGTACCTTCATACCATGATGAATTGCCTCTCATAGCAAGTGTGTGATACTTTGCACATATGTGTGCTGGAAAGGGGTAAGATCGCCAGCCAAAAACAGCCTGAAAATTTCATTTGATCAAGATGATAAAAATCCTATTGAAGAATCTGGCATGAAATTAGATAGAGTCTATTCTATCATCCTAAAATGTATGTAGAAGGAAGTATTTCTCAAAATCTTGCTGATTATATTGGTGTTTTTACCTCAACTTAGAGGTCGTGACCACTGCCAAAATTGACAAAGCCCCACATAGTGATGCCGATGGTTCCATGAGTGATGCCTATGGGGACTTCATCCTCCCTCAATAGACATAGCATGCAACACACTGCATGAGAGGCGACTTATTCCACGAATAGGCTGTTAAATTTAAAACTTAATTTTAGATCATTCCCGTCTTGTCTTGTCTTCTTGAAGACACACACAAGCAATGTGTTGATTATTAATTATTTTATAGCATTATTTAATAATAATAATACAGGGTTCTCCACTGGTCTCCGAAGTCAAATTTGCGGTTTCGCGACGGCGTCAAATTTGCGGCTTCGTGACGGCATACGTATTATAGTGCACTGCATCGAGATGGTGCATTATATGTGGCCGTGATCGCAATGAGAATTCGACGTGGTTCATGCAAAGAGATAATGCGTTCGTGCGGGTTTCCAACATGATCATGCGAGTAAAGTTTTTATTTTAAGTCGATGCTTGATTGCGCAATGCCGCGCGGTCTTGATGCTGTCTTGTCTGTGCGTGAAAATATGTCAATTTTCATATCCGGGCGCATCAAGTTTTTGTCCGGGCGGGGAAATTTTGTCCGGGCGCTAAACTGGTTTTTCAAATTTTACCCGGGCGGAGCCCCCGGGTAAAACCGCTAGTGGAGAACCCTGATAATAATAATATAGATCTAGAAAAGTAAGTTAAGTCTACAGTAGATCTAACTAACTTCTGACTTATCATGCTTATTGCGCCAACTCCACATGACTTATGTGCTCAAGGTGCAAATTTAAACCTTAGGCCTAGAGTACTATACTAATTCAATGACTTGAACGAGCTTAGAATCTATATTATAATCCTACTTGATTAATAGATCTACTGTTAGTGTTACTAAATACTTGCTTACCACCACTCATAGGCCCTTGCCTATATGGGACTGTGTCCAACATTCACTGTTGCAGCAGTCAAAAACAGACAACAAAATTGCTCTAAGCAAGACATAATTTTCTTAAATTTGCTAGATTACCTGATTCAGGGACTCTTCAACTCTTACTGTGCCACAAATTTGGGGATTCAGAATTGAAAGTGAAATTTTAAATAATTATTTTCCTCTCCTGTATGAATGATCTAGCCTGGAAAAGGGCCTGCTGATACACACAATAGCTATTGAAGCCTATTCACCCATAAAAGAGCTAATCTGAGTACAAGGTTATCTTCAGATAAGCTTGTACATGTATAAGTGGCTTACCACAAATCTATTAATGAAACTCTCCAGCATCGAATACAACATCATGAGAAGAGAGAAACGGAGAGCGGTGTCAGGTCCAGAAAATGATCCCACCACTGGCATCGCTAAGACCCAAAGCAAAGGGAAAAAACTGACAATATTGCTACAAGGAAGACACATGGTTGCTTCACTCTAAACAGCCAGAGAAAATAGTTTATTATACAAGGTATAATGGGTAGAAAATCGGCGCTGAAGTTCGTGGTTGACAAAGTGCCGTTTCAGTTTGAGTACCCCGCGCCATGCGCCAGCAGCAGCGCCACCACCACCACGTAGCTAGCTATAGTACAAGTACGGAGGACTGATTGTCAGGTGACCTGTTTTTTGGTCACATGATCTGCATGCATTTGTTTTGACGTTTGCATTCCTTTTCACCCTCATCACCCTCAGCAGATTGGTGAAGAAAATCGATGGATTTGTGCACTTTTTCATAAAAGCATGAAATTTTACTTGTAGGAGAGTTTTTTTTTATGCCGAATAATTTTGGATATGGGGCCAACAAAAATTCGGGCCCTGGGGCCCGTTATTGTGCTCATGCATTTTTAATTTTTTTTTTTTTTTTTTTGAATGGCCCTCTCAGGGTCTTTCCCCTTCAAAGTTGATGTAATCAAATTTAGTTTTCTATACTGAAATATCATGTAGTATTTCCCGGCCTCTAAAATCAGACAAATGCTTTGGGTGCCCATTTTTCAAATAAAGGGCCATCCTATATCAAAATATTATAAAGTCACAGATATGATGAATACATGTATAAGTAAAATGCTTCTAATAGTGATCAGTCAACATTACGTCTTTGAAATCAACAACATAGGTACCACAGGTGCCCATTTTAACAAACAAGGCCCATAAATGCCCAAATAATTTATCTGCAAAATAAGATTTTTAAAAAATATTTGGTTTAAATTTTAAATGGTAGACATTAATTTGGAAATCAAGGTCATATAAAAATCCCTTTTTAGGAAGCACATGGGCCCATTGACGTCCCATCAAATAAGACAATTCTTTCCCTCACAGGAGGGTTCAACACGGTCCTGAAGTGTTTGAATAAGCATATAACTTGGAGTTTGGGCTTTAAAGTATAACTATTGGCAAGGTAGTACGTTTCATAAGCAGAATACCTCTAGCGTAGGGTCACTTCCTTTCATTAAGATGGCCGTCAGATAAAAAATGACCACTGGTCTGTTTCAAGATGTGGTTCAAGTTTGCTGTGTTTTGAAGCTTATATCTTATAGGTAGAAAGTTTTGGATGTTGGAACTTTTTTTTGCCAAAAATAGACATAAGCGAGTTATTTATTTATTTATTCATTTATCTATTAGAGTTTTATCTAAAATACAGGGTAAGAGCGTTCAGTTATAAAAACTGCTTTACAAGCACGCCCTGTAAACATAAAATAATGAAATACATAATATACATGAATTTTATGAATTACAACAAATACATAAAAATACAAGGAAATATAAAAATACATAATTTACACAATATAATAATTACAGCGATAAATAATAAGGGGGGGGGGAAGGGAGGATGCTGCCTTCAAATATTTTAGATGGTAGGGGATATTATAATAAATGTTTTGCTGATTGGCAACCGCTCTTAAATATATCAACTGAATTGATTTTACAGAAATTGGAATTTTTTTGAACAGAAAGTTTGCTTTATACGAGAAACAGCGTTTCTTGAAATTGGTTTTGGGGTATGGAATATCAAGCAGTGAATGTATAGAATACCAGATACAATAGTTAAAGGTGCGAGTATTTATTAACTGTTTTAGATATGCGGGGGCCAGGGAATTGATAATTTTGAAGACTAATAAACAGTAATGATACTTAAATCTCTTTTCAACAAAGATACAATGGTGTATTTGGTTGAGACACAATGAAACCAAGGTAAAGGTATATCTTATAATGCTGGAAATTTTGAATAGTGGGGAATTTCATTTCCAAGATTGCCATCAAATTGAAAAATACTGCATAAGCGTTGAAATGTAATTTGCATCTGATAATATTGCATTTTCGCATAAAGCCCCAAAATGCAAAATGGTTAATATGCTAAAGAGTAATAGGCTCTCTTTCTTTAAAGGGACATCCAACCTCAATGGCAAGTTGCTCTGGAAGACAGCAGAAAAATCAGAGATTGTTAATAGTTTGAACGAAATCGGACAAGCAATATGAAAGTTGTAGTTCCTATACAAATGGGAATTTCAAATTGGCCGAACTGGTAATGTCACTGTGATGTAGCGGTGGAGAACTCTCCCATTTGTTCCAACACACACAGTGACTAAAATGTCATTAAAAAAAAAAATATTACTGAAATATATTTTTAGTAGTGCCCGGAGGGAAAGGGGGCTTGTAATAAAAAGGAATATTAACGGTGTACGACAAAATCGAGAGTTGACCGGGAATACCTCACGATCGACTGACCCAACTGCCAATTTGCGATTCAAATAGTGATCTCATTTCTCAAACATTGATAGCTTTCTTCCGATTTCATTCAAACTTTCATAATTATGTTTCTCCTTTTTTATGATTCAACACAAATCAGCTTATTACAAAGTTTGGATTGCCTTTTAATAGGTGTTGCAGATGTTTATAAAGAGTACAGATATGAATTGGCATCTTTATAAATCTTACGATGTCTAAGTTGTTTCTTAAGGACATGTCAGTTTTGTCTATTTTCAATATGGCCGCAAAGATGAAAAAGGGGAAAGTGCAGTTTTATCACTTATTTCTTTTTCATCTGATTATAGGTTTATTTTGGCATAATAACATTTATTTGTAAAAGAACAATATTTTTTTTGCTTCATCAGAATATTAATGTATATTGTTCATGAATAACTTTTCAATAAGAAGTGAAACATGTTTTGATTGTTAGATTGATATTTTCTGTTTATGGAAATTTCGAGCATATCAGTACTAAATTCCACACTTTTATACGAAGTTATAAGCCAGATACAACGTAAACTTTAAAATACCAAAAGTCACATCTTAAATCACAACGGAGGCCATTTTGAATGTGACGGCCATCTTGATGAAATGAAGTGACCCAACTATTCTGCCTATAATAACCAGCTTGCAAATAGCTTTGCTTTAAAGCCCAAACTCAATTTACATGCAAGTAGGTATTCTAACACTTTGGCAGCTATTTTGAATGTGTTGAATTTGGCCAACCTCTGTGATGGAATTAATCAAATTTAATTGTCTCGAATGGGCCATCGATGGACTTATGTGGCCTGCATGCTAAAGTGAGCTTTTTATATAACCTCGCTTTCAAAATTGATTGCTATACCATTAGAAATTAAAAAAACAAAGATTAAAAAAGTTATGTTGCAGATATATTATTTCGGGCCTTTTGGGGCCTTTTTTTAGTCATAATGGGCACCTGCGCCACATATCTCATTAATTTCAAAGACGTAATGTCAACTGATCACAATTCGAAGCATTTTAACTTATATTCAACGAAACAGTAACTTTATAATATTTTGATATTTAGGATGGCCCTTTATTTGAAAAATGGGCACCTAAAGCATTTGTCTGATTTTAGAGGCCTTGAAATATTTACATAATATTTCATTATATCAAACTTGTTTGATTACATCAACTTTGAAGGGAAAAGACCTTGAGAGGGCAAATTTTTAAAGAATGGGCACAACGGGCTCTTTTTGTTGGTCCCATATCCAGAATTATTCGGCATAAAACAAAAACTCTACCTACATGCCAAATTTCATGCTTTTATGAAAAAGTGCACAATTATTATTTCACTGATCCGCCGGACTATCAGTAGACATAATTGTATGATGCAGAAGCAGTAGGCCTATCTGTAACAATCTAAAGAGAGATATAATGTTGAAGGTGATTGTTATCATTAGTATGAAGTGGTACATGCCAATCGCAGAGAAAGAGGGAGAGAGAGAGAGAGAGAGAAAGTGAGAAAAGAGCGATATGATAGGGACATGGATGTATGATGTACAACAATAACTTTGTTAAACAACAATGTCATCATAATGTAGGCCTACTGTTATACTCTCGGTAACGCCATGTCCCCCCCCCCCTCCCCCCCCCCCCCCTCCCCCCCCCCCCCTTCTAAATACATTACCATAGGATTTTGTAAATGGGCGAGTCCATAAGTTAAGCTATTTTGTGTCCCCATATACGTTACTGGCCACATCTAAAACTTAATTACCCCCGATAATTACCTGATAAGGACCTACTGCCGGGGGAGGGGGGGGGGGGGGGGTATGTCTCATTGAGGCCTGTACGGCATCCGCGTCCGTGAAAACGAGTAAAAAATTAATGGTTGTTTTTCACCACCAGACGGGTAACCCGGGGATCTCGTTTAGGGTATCAAAAAAAAGGAAAGAAGAACCAATCCGCGAATAGGCCTGTATACAATACTATGCAAGATCTAACAAATCATAGTGAAGGATCTAAAAATCATAAAGTTTTGGCGGATTTTCCCTGAATAGGGTTTAAAAAACCCCGTCAAAACCTCTCGACTTAAATCCTCGTTTAGGGTGCTTTTCAGAAAGTCATGGACACGGATGCCGTACATGCCTCAATGAAAAAGAGTAAAAAGGGTTGTTTTTTTCACCACCAGACTGGTAACCCGGGGATCTCGTTTAGGGTATCAAAAACAGGGTATCAAATTCACCAATAGTGATGAGAAAAGATCCTCGAAAAGGGTAGGAAATTCGACAGTACATTCGGGAGTCGGCCAGGCGCAGCGGATCTGAAAATACACGATAAAAAGAATCTAAAGAGGTTCTTTTCTATTTTTTCATTGAAAACATCATTCTGTAATGTGTTCCAAAGTAAATATTTGTCTTTAACTCTTCCTTTTTGGCCCAAAAAGGACCAAGAAGAACCAATCCTCGAATAGGATGTGCAATACTATGCAAGATATAAAAAAATCCCTGTTAAGGATCTAAAAATCAGAAATTTTCACGGGTTTCCCTGGATAGGGTATCAAAAATCTCTCTCGTTCAGGTGCTTTTCAGAAAGTCATGGACGTGGATGCCGTACAGCCCTCAGTGAGACACCCCCGGGATACACCTCTTCATAAGTTACCATTTTAGCGCACGGTCACACTTGATATTACCTTCATGGTGAAGAACTTAATCGGATATGGCTAGAGGATCTCTTAAGTTTCTCAAGATCATCCTTTGTGATTATTCGCTGGTTCTTTCACTTCATCAGGAGGTCGAAAAGGTGAAGCATTTTTTATGAGGGTATAACGTGAAACTCAAAATGGAAATATTGCCTAGGCTGTAAAAATGGAGAGAGAGAGAGAGAGGGGGGGGGGGGGGGGGAGAGTGAAGGGGGAGTAAAAGGATTTCAGAAACAATCGGTAAATACAGCAGAGTAGAAAATTAATCAGAATTTGATGGTAAAAGTTTTCAGGCAAGTCTACATATTTTTGATAAGGCCTGCTTCGTTATGAAAATGTGGCCGATAGAATAATATGTGTGGTAAGTAATGTTCTACCTCAAAGAGAATTTATATACCCAGTAAAAGAGAATGGGTTTATTCAATTCCTTGTAATTATGTTCTTGAGAAATTATATCGGCTAGGTATTTTTTTTCTACTGCAGTTATAATATAAATCAGTCGCACTCTTTGGTTTTCAACCTTCTGAAACTTCTGAAAGTACATCAATTACTGTTAAACTTAGTACGATTTTTTTCAATTTTCATATACCATCAGTACTGCGGCGACGACGAAACTTGATCAGCACTTCCTTCCATCTCAGCTTCCGAGTTGGTGTCAAGTGGATCAAGTTCAGAAAAGTGTACATGTATGTTTGTTATTGTGTTGTATTTTACCCAATAAAAAATCATTAAAAAAAAAAGTTCAGAAAAGTGTATCATTACAAGGGTGGATATAGGGAGCACAAGGACAAGCACCCCCTCCCTTCCCCCTAACCTAGCCAAACAAAGTCTGCCATTATTCTAATACATATACTGTATACAAACGTGTACTATTGTGCCCCGGCTAATATTAGGGGGGGGGGGGTATTTTTTGTTTTGTTTTGGGTCTATTTATTTGTTTTGGATTGTTTCTATTTTATGTTTTGTTGTGTTGTTTGTTTGTTTGTTTGTTGTTTTTTTTTAAAGTTCTGTTGTTTGCTTTTTGCCACATTTTTTAATAAATAATTTTGCCTCGGAATTTTTTTTTCTTTTTCTTCACCTCCTCAACCCCCCCCCCCCCCCCGGTCAAAGAGTGCTGGATCCGCCATTGTATCGCTTCGTATTAATTTCGGAGAGAGATTAGAATATTATTGTAGGAGAGAGGAGAGGAGTCAACATCGTCTGCTATAAACTGCTCGTCAACTGTTTTGCGAAGTATTTCAGGTGATTTGACTGGTTCATCTTTAGTGTTTGAGCAGCTCTGCTAGCTTCTCTTGACCAAGATGATGTTGCTGATTTGTGTCATACTCTGCTTCTCGTCAACATTAACGAATGCACAAAGTAAGTGAGGAAAATCAACAGTTCTGTCATTCAGTTTACCATGATGATGTTATTCCATTTCAAACAAACTTCATGTAGAGTTAAACATAGATTAGATGAAATCAAATTGTTGATTCAGATGATTTCGACAGGTGTATGCTATTGAAATCTTTAGGTAAGCACTTTTTTCTTAACTGCAACTTCATGAATAGGGTCGATCAGTCTAATTTATTTTCAGCATTTCATGTCATAATTATTGAAATTGAGCATATTTAGACTTCTTTTGTCAGTGTAATTGTATGATGTAAGTGATTTTTGAAGCAACTCATACCAAATGTGTATGTACATGTATGTGCATTGTGTTTGTGTGTGGGTTTGTGGGTGCGTTGTGTGTGTGCGTGTGTGTGTGTGTGTGTGTGTGTGTGTGTGTGTGTGCCCTTACATAGATTCACTTGTGGGGGTACAGAGAACGAAAAATCACAATGATGGCCTTTATTCCGTCATGCTTGTGGGGTACAAAATATAAAAGGAGAAGTGCTTGTGGGGTACAAAATACAGTAGGAGAAATGAATAGAGTTCCCCAAAAGTCAGTGTGTGTGTGGTGGTGGTTGTGGTTGTGGTTGTGGTGGTGGTGGTGGTGGTGGTGGTGTGTGTGTGTGTGTGTGTGTGTGTGTGTGTGTATCACTAATGCCCCTTTTGGGGCACTCGCTCATTAATGCTACAGAACAAATTATTCTTTTAAGATTGCAGAAAAGAGCTACACGAATTGTTGTTAATTTTGATTATAATGTAAATAGCTACATTATAATCGAAGCAATGAAATGACCATGACAGTCGACTGATGACAGACGGGACTATTTTTTCTAGCATGGATTACGAAGTGTCTCAAAAATGCAACAACAATTTAATTGGCAATACCTCTAAAAGCATTGAATAAATTTCAATAAAACTCCGTATGTTTTGTTGTTGAAGTATAGTCTAAATTTTGATTGAAATTCACAATCAATCATAGGAAAAAAGAAAGCTGTGATTGGTTATGTAAGACATTGGATATTTTTTTTCTCGAACATTACGAATATCGCACAATTAACCTGTTGACTACTGAATTCTCTCATTTCCATAGGCTTAATACAGGACCCACCTCGTTCCCGTAGGCAATGGGTTAATAGCATCAGTACACAATATAGGGTTCTCACGGCAGCCATTCTGGAGGACATAACAATAAAAACCTGTGAATTAGACTATGAAACGCCATTGTTGTCATGGTCTAGTGCACAGGTTTTTATTGTTATTTCCTCCACACTGTAAAAAATAACTGTAAAACTACAGGATTTTTGGCCCTTGAAATTACAAGTTATTGCCGTTATTTCAATTTTACAGTCTTTTTCCTGTAAAACAGCAGCATGTTTGTTGGTTTACCGGAAATCAGCATATATTTACAATCGCCCGACATAAATTGTATGTAATTTTATTGTAAATATATGCTGATTTCTGGTAAACAAAAACAACAAAAACAAAACAAAAAACAAAACAAACAAACAAAAAAAAAAAACTGTGAAAACAGGCATTCCTGGCATCCTGACTGCCAGGAAATTTCCCGTCGAAAACGGCAAATTTTTTACTCTATAGTTGTATATAAATTGCCTCTGCATTCAGTTTTCACGACAAACATTTCCAACATTTCTATTTCTCAAGTAATTGGTGAATTTACCACTAACACATTGTGATGAATATATTCTACTGCGCTGCAAGAGCTCCTGATGTGTTTAAAACTACATGTTTATTGATTTAAATGAAAAGATGTGCTTTTTCAATAGTTTTGATTTAGAAATATTTAGCAATAGTGATTTCCTGATATCAATGGTAAGTCATTCCACAGTTTGGGGGCCGAACATGCAAATGCTCGATCTCCTACAGTTACTTTTGTTTTATGTGATGGAGTTTTGGATGAAAGAAACCGAACAAGATGAGATTGGACGATACGCCAAAAATCAAGTCCTTCTTTTCACTATTAAGTAGTGGAAATCATAGGCATGATTCCAGCACCGAATAAGTTTTCTTAATTCTAAACCAATATTTAAAGTTCATCATATCATATTCCAACAGTACTATTCATATCACCCTTAACTTTCCTATCCACCTGCTCACATTAATTGTAATCTCTTATCCTGTTTACGTACCCTTTAGAATTTATAATGCGTTTGGTAATAGTAAATTGAGCCACCACAAACCATATGCAACAAAAAACTGAAAAAAAAATAATATTCATATATTTGTTTGCGAATTCTTGGATAAGGTATGCCCTCTCTTGGTTTACCCAGTAAATTATTTGGCAATAATTGACATGATTGATAATCTATTTCTTCTGGTCCACAATCGTGGAAATGTGCTTTCCACCAGCCTTTCAAGGTACAATACATTGCAATACAGGAAAATACAGTACAACACAATACAACAAAATATACTTTCAAATCATACACTTTTCAGTCTTTCAGTCCATTTCTTCTTCTTATCTTCTTTTCTTCTTCTCGTCATCATATTCCTTATTGTATACAAAATGTTTGGGTATAAACCTTTCAATTTCAATTTAAAGACATTTATTTCCAACTTTTCAATATACAAAGTAATAAATGAGCAAAATAATGTACATATATTTTGAACAAAAAATATGACAAAATATACACTAATGTGATACATACATAGTTGGAGGACACACCTCTAAAAGCAAAAGCTTGGGGCGAGGGTGCCCTTAGTACATAATACATTATTACATAATAAATATATAAAAAGAAAATAACTACATACAAAAAAAGAAAGAGACCGCTGAGCTTGATTGAAGGGGAAAAAAGGGGAGGAGAAAAGAAGTAAAAAAGAATGGGAAAGAGGAAAAAGAGGGGGAGAATGGAGGTGCAACATGAGAATTGTACGGAGAAGAGAAATATTCACGAAGAGGCAGAGATCATGACTTGTATTCACGTTTCTAATTGTAAGTATTTCTTGTTCACAAAACCAAAGGGTGTAGAAATGTTATTTTCTTTCTTCTCCAGTTCCTTCTTTTATCCTATTATTTCTTCTCCTGTTTCTTATCCTCTCTTTCATCATTTTTCTCATCCTATTCCTAATTACTATTATTTTTATTATTTCACATCATTTACATAACTGCTCATACAAAATGTTTATCTCTAATACATTTGGGGTGTAACTTCAATCGTGAATCGTAAATCATTAACTTCACTTACTGAAAACAAAGGTGTGTAGACAATTTTATTAAAATGAACTATGTTTTTTAACTTCCTTCTGACTTTACTCGACCAAAAAAATAAGTTTTCCCCTTATAGTCTGGTTCACTATGTAAGAAAATGGGCTTTCGTTCAAAATTTTTGGAGATTAGCAGAACTATACATTTTTATAATCGTTAGAACATGGGAAATTCAAAAATTGATGTTGGCATTTGCACAAATCACCGGCATAGCGGCCATTTTGGATTTTCAAAATGGCCGCTATATGTAACTCTTATTGAACGAATTTGAAGATATTTTTTAAACAGAACCTCATCTTACCATGTATTTATCATCATATTAAAGGGAATTAAATTTTCTACAACATGATACCACATTTAATGGGTTTGGTGATGATTTGCGATACAATTTTTGGCCAAGAATGTGATTGTTTACATAATTTTTACAAAATATCAATTTCTTCAAAATACGTATTTCTCATTATTTCAAAAGTTATTTTCGCTAATTAGTTCAAACTTTTCAGAAAACTTTCCATATGTGCAATTAATACCATATAAAAATTACAAGTTCATTGCTTATCAAACAAAACATTTATAGCGCTCTAAAGTTGACACTTTGATATTAGCTAAAGTAGAGAATCGATAACAAAAGTGGTTACTAAGTGCTGCCTTCTCCCTACAGTGGTAACATTGGGAGACGTAAAATGGATAATTTCGGTAGTACATGCTATTGTCATGCAGATTAATATTTTAATAGGATGTGTGATGTCAGATGATTCAGTACGATCATATTTTAGTGATATAGAATTGTTTATTAGCTCCCGTTGCTATGATACAAATGTGCCTAGTAACCGATGATGTGTGTTGAGAAATCACTAAGGCCAACTGTCCAATAATATATATGAGGAGACCTGGTTTCAAGTGATAATCATGATTCACACTCCAACACACGTATATACTAGATTATAGGGTACAGAACTTGCACCCCCTACATGTCCATGCCTTCCCCTCCCCCTTTCTACTTTTAAAACGAGACAAATTGGTACAAAGTAATATTCATAAAGTACTTTGCATAATGGTAAGAAAATCAGTGAGCCTTGACAAATCATTTAAAATCTCATGGTTACTGGAAAAATATCTGTCAGTGCCTTACCATTCTTCCCACCCCTCCCCCTACCCCTCTAAAGTTTAACTTAAAACAATACCTACAAGTATTATTGGTAAAAGGAAGCAATTCAGGCCATTAGTGAAATAATATGGGACCTGTATTCACGTGATAGACAATATTTATACTCTAAAACATGTAGATACTTGGTGGTGGGGTTCAAAACGTGCGCCCGCACCCCCCCCCCCCCCCCTCAGTTGTACAGGGAGGTCCCCTGAACATATTCATACCAAACAGTCTTTAACATCAATCCAAGTCTGGTTGACCCCCCAAATTGGGTCCCCTGTAACATTTCCAAGCACTTTCAATATTAAAACGAGCATAGTCTTACGAGGTGGGGAGGGGTGGGGGCTAGGGGCTGAAAGTAAAGTTTACATTCGGGCAAGAGGCGTCAGCACCTCGCCGCCCCCCCCCCCCCACCCCCGCTCTGTTGTAGACAAAGTTCATCGGTTGGTCTCAATCAGCGCATTTCACACCTCTCTAAATTTTGACTTTCTTCATCTTCATTCAGCATTGCAAAAATCTTTTGCCACGAAATATCCTTCTAAACGTAGGTGACTCTTTGAGACATTTCCTGTTTTGAGTAAAAATTGGTTTAACACAATATTTCTTGCTACCACTGTTTATCTTATTTTTTAAAAATTGTCTTACTATAAGCTTTACTATTTACTAGTACCTCAAATAGCAGAACTGAAAGCAAAAAAAATGTGACCTTTCGAGATTTTTTCTCTGTTTTTGTACAAAGTGGTTAAAACGCAATATTTCTTATTCTATTTGTATATCTTTATTTCTCCTTGTTTATGTTATCAAGCTTTACTATTTACCTTAAAAAGCAGAAATAAAAGTAAATAAAGTTGAAGAACAATATGACATGCAGGAAATAAGCATTTTAAAGGTTGTAAGCCGTCTGTGCTGTAATGGCGTGATCATACATGTACAATTGTAATTGTATACATGTAGCCTAATTGGATTACCCTAAAACGTCTTTGGGACAAGTAAAGTATGTAATAATTTGTTGTATACTGTAAAATACATTTATTTAGTTTGCACATGCTGGTCGACATATTAGAACAGGCAGTCTACGTCAAGTTTGATAGAGTATAGGCCCAATTGATTAGTAGGTTACAATAATACAGCTAAAGAACTGCACTTAGTACTTAATTCAGGGGGTAGTTATCCGGGGGAGAGGGGGGGGGGGAATTGACCAGTGATAATAGTCGATGAGAAAGTTAGTAGACTGAAAAACAAAAGTCGTTAAAAGTGACTTTATTTCATGTGCATTCAATTGTATTTCAACCATATTTCTTGCTTTATAGGTCGTTTATTAGAGGATCTTTTTTCTAAATCAATATTCAGATAGAAAAGGGATAGTAAAAGAAAAAAAAAATACAAATGATCTACAAAGAAATAAAATCAAATTGCTGTTTTTTTTAAATTCTAATTGCCCAAAAATATAAATTCTTACCTGAAGAGAAGAAAATTAGAAACCAAAATATAGTATGACTGTATATTTTTTCTAAACTTGGTGTCAAAATATGTGCAAGTCTTCAAGGACAAAAACCAGAACGTGGCACTGTTTCAGTTTAGAGACGCAGTGAAATTTGTCTGAGGGCTCCTAGCCGCCCCAAAGGCTTAAAGTGAAGGAAGACTCAAGAATAATTTTGTGATAGCACCAAATATTTCCTTTATCAAGGAAACATAGGCTTATCATATTTCATGTAGTTTTTATACTGACCACAGAGAAAGGGCAGAATATGTATTTAATGTCGGTCATTTTGAAAATCCAAGATGGAAGCCACATGAAGTGTTGAGATGGGAAGTCTAATGACGTCACCAATGTTTTTCCTGACCCTGGAAACATAGTATTAGAATATTCCAATAAGTTTATAGATTGCCTTGAAGCAGAGATAGGGCAATATGATATTTCATGGCGGCCAATTTGAAAATCCAAAATGGCCGCCATATGCGATGAAGCGTTGGGAGTAGAAGTCTAGTAATGTCACAGATTGTTTTCTTGACCCAAGAAAGCATATTTCATTAAGTTTCTACGTTGAAAAGAAGCCGACGTAGGGGAAAAATGTATTTGTGGCGGCCACTTTGAATTAAAAATGGCAACCATGTCCAATGAAGCGTTGAGATTGGAAGTTTAATTATGTCACTAATGGTTTTCCTGACCGAGGAAACAAAGTACTAGCATATTCTGTTAAGTTGCTGTAGGTTGACTGGAATATATATATATATATATATATATATATATATATATATATATATATATATATACATATACACAGCCCTGGAAAAAATTATTAGACTAGCTCCATTTTGAGGTATATGAGCAGTGTAAAGTCCACTGTCTATGGAAGTAGGAAAATGATTATCAACAGCTAATGCATGATTAATGGACTACTAGTAACTAGAACGATTACCCCTATGACTTTTTACCCAAGGACAGTTACTACCAGGACGACAACAGCCAGGACAAGTTGTCCCGGACAAATTTTCCCAGACAATTATAACACCCCTTTTTTCACACGAGAAAGAGTTTTTGGACCACCTAATAGACTATAAATGTCTGAGAGAATGAATTCAAGTTTACTACTCTTGGTTTGAGCACCATTGCCTTCTCATTATTCTACTGAGACCAGTGCGTGTGACATAAAAATTAAAGGTATTCAAAAATTAATTTTATGAAACAAACAACAACAACAACAATTCTTGCAGCATGAATGAGCTGCTGTGAGGGGAAAAAAGGGCAACACCTTGTTGACAGAATGCCACAAGGCATGGCTGCTATCATCAAATGTAGCAATTTTCCACCAAGAACTGAACAAACTGCCCCCCCCCCCAAAGGAGTGGACATGGCTTTACGAAAAAATCAGGCATACCCCCTGGACAATTCCCAGACCACTTCTGTCAGGACATTTTTTCCAAAACCCCTACCCCTGGAGAATATCCCTGAGGACAGTTAGCATCTAGGATATTTACATTCCGTTGGGGTGCCCTTAGAAGTAATTGTCCTTCAGCGAAAATTGTCCGGGTTAATTGTCCTAGGGGCAATTACCCTGGCGGTAATTGTCCTAGGGATTAGTTATTACACGAGCTAATTGTTTTGGGGAGTATTCATCCACTCATTATGAGTTAGCTATAGTAGATATCATTCTGAAAATTCAATTACTGATATAGCCAACACTTGCCATAAAGGCCTTTATTAGGAGCTGGTTTAATAATTTTTTTCCAGGGCTGTATATATATATATATATATATATATATATATATATGCCATTTTTAAAATACAAAATGGCCGCCGTGTGCGATGACGCATTAAGATTAGAAGTCTAATTTTATGTCACCAATTGTTTTATCGACCAAGAAAACGGAGGATTAGAATATATTTGCTAAGTTCCTAGGTTGACCAGAAGCAGAGATAAGGCAACTTATATATTACACGTATGCCATTTTGAAAATCCAAAATGGCCTCCATAAGCGAGGAAGCGTTAGAAGAAGATGTCTAGCGATGTCACCATTTGTTTTCTGCGCCCATTGATAGTAGGATTGGCACATTTTATTACGTTTATGCCTTTAAAAGAAGCCGAGATAAGGCATATTATGTATTTTATGGCGGCCATTTTGAAAATCCAAAATGGCCATCATGCCGGTGTTTGTGCAAATGCCAACTTCATTTTTTTTTATTATCCATGCTCTAACAATTCCGAAAATGTATAGTTTTGCTAATCTCCAAAAATCTTGAACAAAAATACATATTAAACCTGACCAGAAGGCAGCCCGTGGCATTATTTCTTTGTTTTAGCAAATATCAAAGTGTTAACTTTAGAGTTTAACTTTTTTGTTAGATAAACAATGAACTTGTAATTTTCATATGATATTGACCCTATATATGGACGCTTTTCTGTAAAGTTGGAAGTCATTAGTGAAATGGACTTTTGAAATATGGAGAAATATGTATTTTGAAGCAATTCATATTTTTGAAAAAAAATGATAATTCAAGTTTACTACTCTTGGTTTGAGCACCATTGCCTTCTCATTATTCTACTGAGACCAGTGCGTGTGACATAAAAATTAAAGGTATTCAAAAATTAATTTTATGAAACAAACAACAACAACAACAATTCTTGCAGCATGAATGAGCTGCTGTGAGGGGAAAAAAGGGCAACACCTTGTTGACAGAATGCCACAAGGCATGGCTGCTATCATCAAATGTAGCAATTTTCCACCAAGAACTGAACAAACTGCCCCCCCCCCCAAAGGAGTGGACATGGCTTTACGAAAAAATCAGGCATACCCCCTGGACAATTCCCAGACCACTTCTGTCAGGACATTTTTTCCAAAACCCCTACCCCTGGAGAATATCCCTGAGGACAGTTAGCATCTAGGATATTTACATTCCGTTGGGGTGCCCTTAGAAGTAATTGTCCTTCAGCGAAAATTGTCCGGGGTTAATTGTCCTAGGGGCAATTACCCTGGCGGTAATTGTCCTAGGGATTAGTTATTACACGAGCTAATTGTTTTGGGGAGTATTCATCCACTCATTATGAGTTAGCTATAGTAGATATCATTCTGAAAATTCAATTACTGATATAGCCAACACTTGCCATAAAGGCCTTTATTAGGAGCTGGTTTAATAATTTTTTTCCAGGGCTGTATATATATATATATATATATATATATATATATGCCATTTTTAAAATACAAAATGGCCGCCGTGTGCGATGACGCATTAAGATTAGAAGTCTAATTATGTCACCAATTGTTTTATCGACCAAGAAAACGGAGGATTAGAATATATTTGCTAAGTTCCTAGGTTGACCAGAAGCAGAGATAAGGCAACTTATATATTACACGTATGCCATTTTGAAAATCCAAAATGGCCTCCATAAGCGAGGAAGCGTTAGAAGAAGATGTCTAGCGATGTCACCATTTGTTTTCTGCGCCCATTGATAGTAGGATTGGCACATTTTATTACGTTTATGCCTTTAAAAGAAGCCGAGATAAGGCATATTATGTATTTTATGGCGGCCATTTTGAAAATCCAAAATGGCCATCATGCCGGTGTTTGTGCAAATGCCAACTTCATTTTTTTTTATTATCCATGCTCTAACAATTCCGAAAATGTATAGTTTTGCTAATCTCCAAAAATCTTGAACAAAAATACATATTAAACCTGACCAGAAGGCAGCCCGTGGCATTATTTCTTTGTTTTAGCAAATATCAAAGTGTTAACTTTAGAGTTTAACTTTTTTGTTAGATAAACAATGAACTTGTAATTTTCATATGATATTGACCCTATATATGGACGCTTTTCTGTAAAGTTGGAAGTCATTAGTGAAATGGACTTTTGAAATATGGAGAAATATGTATTTTGAAGCAATTCATATTTTTGAAAAAAAATGATAAAAATCACATTTTCGGCCCAAAATTGTTATACAAATCATCACCAAACCCAGCGAATGTGGTGTCATGTTGTAGAGAATTTAATGCCCTTTATTATGCTACCACAAAAATGATAGAATGAGGTTCTGTTACAAAAATATCTTCAAAAGTGTTCAATACTAGTTACAAATGGCGGCCATTTTGAAAATCCAAAATGGCTGCTCGGTCAGGGTTTTGTGCAAATGCCAACATCAATTTTCGGATTCCCCATGTTCTACCGATTCCAAAAATGTATAGTTTTGCTAATCTCCAAAAATTTTGAACAAAAATACATAGTGAACCTGACTATTACACGTTTTGATATAACTCTAGAGATATTTGATGAAAATTGTTCATTAAAAAAAACAAAGTGTACAGAATTCTCGTACTCGCCATTTGATTTGTTATTTGTGAACTACAGATTATGTTTTCATAATGAAATTAAGGTTTTTATTGGAGTCAGTACGAGAAAAGAAGTTGCACTTTTCGTTTCAGTCATAATGCAATGCAGAGTTTACGTTGTGTACTACCTCTTTTGTTCGTGTATATACAGGCCCATATCCGATAACTTCTAATTTAAATTCATAAGACTGTATTGAAAAATTGTGATTTTCAGTGCAGTTTTACGATGTGATATTGCAAATTATCCGTCTTAAAAAGATGAAAAGAATTGAAATGAGTATGCGCATGTAAACCCTGCATTGCATTATGACTGAAACGAAAAGTGCAACTTCTTTTCTCGTACCGACTGTAATAAGAACCATAGTTCATTATGAAAACATAATCGATCGTTACCAAAAAAGGAATGCAATTGTAGAAAAAAAAAATTCTGCATACTTTGCCTTTTGAATGAACAAATTTCATCAAATATTTCTGGAGTTATTGTAAAAATGTGTCAGGGTGAACTTACTTTTTTTGGTTAAGTATAGTTGGTTAAACCATGGACCCTACATGTGGATTGATTTCGGTACAAATGATTGGCGGAAGCGTGTTCGGTTTGTACTTGGAACACCCAGTCTGATAGCAGAACGATTGAAAGTATAATGTTCGTTGAGTGGGTGACTTTGATTTCATGATTTTGTCAACACTCTCTTTTCAAACAAACAACTAATAGTAGCCAGATCTTTTTATATTATTCGTTGCATCTGCATTTAAAATGATCAATCACTCACTTCCCAACAGCTAAATTTGTTTAACGTGTATTTTTTTAACCCTGTGGTAGTAGGGTAAAAAAACCTTCCCAAACCTTTTGGCAATAACCGACCAGTAATTGCTTGACTAATTTTACCCAATTACAATGAAGAATCGGACGAAATTATACAACTATAACCCAACACTGTATTCACAAGCATTGTTGGTAAATATCTAACTGCCAGTTAGACAAAGTTTATTACCAAAATTGTTCAAGCCCTGTGATGCTGCACTAGCACTACTTGAAAATAACTTTGAATTGGACAATTTTTAAACCTAACAGTAGTTACCCAAGTTCATTTACCCAATATTCTAAGAGTGTAGTAAGAACGACCAGTGGCGCAAATCCATTTTGATTTTTTTGTTTTTGTTTTTGTTTGGGGGGGGGGGGCATTCGCCTCCAAAATCCTCTGACAAGCAAAAAAAAGAAAAAAAGAAAAAAGGTTATTCAACAAGGTGAGGGGGGGGGGGGGGACATTAGTCTCCAAAATTCTCTGACAACAACCCCAAAAATAAAAAAACATATAAAAATAAATAAAATTTTTTAAAAAGGGTATTCAAAAAGGTGTGTGTGTGGGGGGGGGGGGATATTCGCCTATCTCCAAAAAGGTGGGGGGACATGTCCCCCTGTCCCTCCTGGATTTGCGCCCATGAGAACGACATCTTTATCAACTGCATTCAAATCAAGTAAATTATGTCATTGCTTAAATAAATTCAAATCCTAAGAATAGCTTTAGATAGAGACTACTGCAGCTTTTCCGTCTTGCACTCATCAGAGTAAAATGCAGTAAAGTAAAGAAAGCCGATATTGCGGCAGCCAATGAGAGCTACCTATTTTTCCCGATTTTTTTTTTTCTGCAGCTTAATTACGTCTGTATTTAAATGTAATGTTTTGAAATAGAAATCAGACTTTCTATTTCTCCGACAAATGAAATAATGTTTGTTCAAGTTTAGTTTATGATTGTATCGTTTGAATACGGCTTTTTGTTCATTCTTTCGTTGAGCATGAAGGGCGAGGGAAAATTATTATTTTACTAATAATTTCTTTTAATATCCTTAGCATCAGTCCGTCTTTCCGGCGGCTTGTGGAGGAGCCAAGGGAGAGTGCAAGTCTTTTATTATGGACGATTTGGAACCGTCTGCGATGATGCATGGGGAGATGTCGATGCTGGAGTCGTGTGTCGAAGTCTTGGTCTAGGTACAAGAGGATTTGCCCTAGGTAACGCTGCCTTTGGGCAAGGCTGGGGAAGTATCCTCATGGACGATGTCCAGTGTTTGGGGAATGAAACGGATCTTTTCTCCTGTCCATTCACTGGTCCAGACCGGCAAAACTGCCAGCATTCGGAGGACGCAGGAGTGCAGTGCTTCGACCCACAATGTGAGTCGAAATAATTGCTTTTGCTAAATGCTTTCAATGGCCTTTGTGTAAATGTCTGTTTACTATGGCCATTAAGATTTAACGTACTCGCCACCAGGGGTGGAGGAGAGGGCAGGCGTCGCCTTCACGAACCCCTTTAGAGATTTTGACGCTATACCTTCATGAAAATGCTATTTTTGTCTTCAAAATATACTACATAAGATATAAAGATACACATATACTATACATGAATTGCCCAATTATTTTGAAGTGGCGGGTGCCCTAATATTGGAAATTTCAAAATTCTCTAGGGGGAATATCGGATCTTCTTATTGATAACAAGATTTTATAAACCACGGTTGTGGCAATGAAAAACTAGATGTTGAAACTACAATATTTGTGTTTACTGGAGTATTGTATTCTGTCAAGTGCCCCTCTCTCTCTCTCTCTTTCTGGATATATTGTGTGTAGGTACGTTAATATATTTGCTCCTAAAGCAGACGCATGTGGTTCGAAGATTTGAGTGTTAAATAATATTGGCTACAATATATTTTCGTCTTCATTACCAAGTTATTAAGTGAAATCTAACCACGTTCGTATATACTTGCATTTATCACCACTTTGATAGTGATAACCTGTGTGAAAAAAAAATTCAAAGAGAGTGTGTGAAGCAAAATAAGGTTGACCACTCAGGGTGCGTTTATAATTTTTTTCTTTCAGCATTTTGATATGCTTTTTTGTTGAAAGCACGGTTGTGTTCGGAGCTTTTCTTTTCCACCGAAACACGGTTTAAAAACACAGTTTCAAAACTCACTCAGTGTAGTGTGCTAATCGAGGAGCAGAACCCAAATATGCCTGGAGAAAAGAGCTGTTAACAGGGCAGGCCTCCCGTTAAACAAATTGTGTTTCATAACTATGTTTCAAAACGCTGATTCTGGCTTCGCAACTAAGTTGTAAACGCACCCTAAGCCAGGTTTTTCTCATCCATTTGATCATGTCTGCAGCATCATTAACTCGTCTAGTCGGTGGTTCCTCGAGTAACGAAGGGAGAGTGGAGGTCTACTCCGAGAGAGAATGGGGAACCGTCTGCGGTGATAATTTTGGCCTGAATGATGCCAACATTGTCTGTCAATCTCTTGGACTCGGTTCCGCACTCGAAGTTGTCTATAACGCTGGATTCGGTCAAGGCACAGGGCGCATTCTTTTGGATGAGGTCGACTGCTCCGGTACTGAAACGAGTATCCTCCAGTGCAGAAATCTTGGCGTTGGTCGCGGTAACTGTGGACATTCACAAGATGTAGGAGTACGTTGTTCTCTAACGACATCAGGTAAAGTCTACATATTGACTTATGTTTATTTTGTGGGGATAAGTAGGCCTTAGTTGGACTAATGAGTTTTTCTTCATTGCAAAGAACTCGACCCATAGCAGTAGTGTCTTAATTCTTTTAATGACGTTTTTCGTCATTGCAAATAATTTGACCCATAGCAGCAAGGGCGGATCCAGGTTTTAAAAAAAAGGGGGGGGGGTCCAAAGGGTGAGAAGTTATCATTCTGGCAAACGCAAGCGCCGAAGGCGCTAAGCGCCTCTATAGGCATATATATATATATATATATATATTGCCTGTTTGACTATTTTAATGTTGAAATATAGTTGGGCGCGCGGAGCGCGCCACAAAAATTTGATAATACGAGCCTGAAAATGTCTTAGTTTGTACTGAAATTACATTTAATCTATTAATATTACATGGAATTATTGTTTATTTGAGATGGAAAATACATATATAATGATTGCAAATTACCATCTTTTATCAAAAAGTGCGGGTATATTTGTACAGGCCACCCCCCCCCCCGTACATCAGAACTGGGAGGGGGGTTAATGCATACCCCCATCCCCTCCGGGATTTGCGCCATTGGACTGTATTAATATATATATGTATATATATATTTTTTAAAAGTTTTCCCAGATTTTCCAGTCTGCATTGCTGTGCAGGACCTCATAGACCATGGGATGACATGGAAAAAGAGGCTCCGTTTTTCATTTTCGTGGTCCACATGTTCTCCCCACCTGAAAAGTTGGGGACAGATGTACTTTTTTGTGCTGAATTCAAATATGAATGTTGCCAAGCCTGAAACTTGCACGTTATCATTCTAATGAGGTCTAATTATGCAAATTTATGCATAATTCATTGTTTAAACTATAATACACAGAACACTGGTTTCTTATTAATTAAAAAATAGTTTTCAGGCTAATCTGGACTGCATCATCTGAATGTGAATATTTCTAAACCATAAATGTATATTTTTTTGTAGCATTGATGCCTAGTTATGCAAATCAGGCGTCAATATGCAAATCCATTTTGGGGGCTATTTAACTAATAATGCTAACATCAAATCACATGAAAGGTGATATTTAAGGGTAACTTTGGGTGCTTACTCTAAATATGAATGTTGTAAATCTTAGAAGTGGCAATTAATTGCTGTAATGTGGCCTGATTATGCAAATTTATGCAATATTCATTACTTATACAATACAAATACCGGTGTGCTCTTAATGTAAAGATATATGTAAGGATTATTTGGATTGTATAATCTGAATGTGAATTTTTCAAGCCTTAAATGTGTAAATATTTTATGACATTGATTCCTGATTATGTGAAATATTGATGCCTAATTATACAAATTATTCATCTGTATGCAAATCCATTTTTCTGGCTTTTTTCAACTGAAAAAATGTTTATATTCAACTGCATGAATACTAATATTTTAATCAAACATTAGGTGCTTAATCTAAATCTGAATGTTGCGATGCTTGGAAGTGGCAATTTACCACCGTAATGTGGCCTGATTATGCAAATTTATGCAAACTATATTGTTTATAACCATAATTCACAAAGATCAGTGTGCTCTCAATCAAAAGATGGTATTTAAGGATAATTTGGAATGTAGAATCTGAATGCGAATATTCCAAGCCATAAATGTGTAATTATTTTATGACTATGATTCTTAATTATGTGAAATATTGACGCTTAATAATGCAAATTTGCATCATATGCAGATCTGTTATTGTGGCTACTCAACTGAAAATTCCTATATCAGATCATATGAACGGCTATAGTTTAAGATAACTATGGGTGCTGACTGTAAACATGATTGTTGTCAAGCTTTGAACCTAGCAGTTTGTCACCATATAATGAGGCTTAATTATGCATATTAATGCAAACCCCATTGTTTAATACTGTATTGCATCGAACAGTTCAGTATCATATGAATGAAAAGTTAGTATTCAGTTCTATTTCAGACTGCATCATCTGAAGTTCAATATTTCTAAGCAATAAATGTGTATACCTTTTATGATATTGGTGCCTAATTATGTAAATTAGGCATCAATATGGTAATCAGAGTATTTGACTGAACTGCAAACACTATATTAAATCACCTGAAAGGCAATATGCTAAGAGTAACTTTTGGTGAAAAATGCAATGTATACAGGCCAGTGTAAAAATTAAAATTTCTTTCGCTGGGGCTACTTCAAAGTCCATCTATTGTGTTCAGAGATTTTATTGCACTACGACCCATGGGCAGAAATATTATTTTACAGTGGCTCTTTTTTCATTTACGGTGGCTTTTTCAAGAGTTTCGGGGGCTAATCGCCCTTAGCCCCCGTTTATTTTTTTCACTGATACAGGCCTATGATTGTTGCCAAGTAGGAAATTTCCAAACCATGACATAATAGTTAGATTCCAGTTACGCAAATTCATGCACAATCCACTCTGTAATGGATAAAACTCAGTCTATAGCAGTTGAAAATTAGAAGGTCAATAGAAGTACAGTATATTGTATTTGCAATTGCATTACCCGTGTATGAATATTTCCAAGACATAAAATGTATAAATTGTAATATCAGTGCCTAACTGCCTATGTAGGTAAATTCATGCAAACCTACCAAATTCTATCTTAGGTAATTTAGGTAATTTAGAGCACTTGCTGAATCTCAAAGTGTCTGCTGCGAGCAGTGTGCATGTGATGTCCTCAACAGGAGGCACAATCTTGCATTCTGTGCCATCACAGAAAAATAATATCTTACATCTCATGATTAGGAAAATGAATTTTAGAGGATTTTCGTGTAAATTTCCACATTAAACTTGTTAACAGTTTTCAGTGTTTTGCCTTGGCCTTTATGACTGCCAAAGAATTAAACTCATTCACTCAGTTCTCTGTCACCTCTGAGTAACACGAAGCTGTTTGTTTTCTTTCATCTCTTGTGAATATCAGAGGCGTCATACTCTCATTTCTTCTTCACTGGTTGAATTATGTAGCTGATTTTCCTATTCATGAGCAGTAAGGTACAAGAATTCTTTGCTGTGAATCTGCCCTTACAGTGCAAACTACATCATCCTTTTTAATACTACATGTACTTGCTATTGCAGTTACATGTACTCTGTGTTCACAATAGGTAGCAGACTGCATTATCCGTAGCAGACTACACTATCTGCATTGTCTTTGATATTGGCCCCTAAAATACAGCTGTTGATAAACAATTTTTCACTTTTACCCTCATAAAAGGTTCAGTCCTTTCTCTTCCTTCCTCTATTTTATAATAAACTGAAGCTCTTCAATCTAATTAAATCAAAAGATAAAAAACAAAGGTTTTATCATGCAGTTTGCACTGGCCATGCCATGCTGCTCTACAGCCAGGTCAAAGTAAGTGAAAGAGCCTGACACTTCCCTACATGTATACACCATACACATAATACACACAAACACACAGCACACAAACTCTCATAGACACACACACACACACACACACACAGAGCACATGTGGTGGGAATACTGTGCTAAACTCTGTGGCTGAAATCCATGTGGTCAAGAAGATATAGAGCTCAGTTTTTTGCTACAAAATTATAATTTTTGAACAAACTTGCACATTTTGCAAATGGCAACATATGCCATTAGTGTTTTTGTATTTTTAATAACATTTACAAGGTGAAATTAGGTGGGGCGAACTCGCGGACCACGAAAAGTGAGAATTTCAGCGGTCATCCCATGGTCTATCAGATGGCATGTGGCATCAACACAAACAGTCCAGTGAGACAAATAAGAATAAAATCTGGAGATTTATTACTTGAGATTGGTTCTTCAATGTTGAAGTACTATCTTGATAACCTTAGAATTGGGTGTGCGCATGCTGTACAAACACACTTAGTAAATTTTAGTGATACATGTACACATTTTACAGCAATGAAGAATTATTCACTAAATATCATCTATATTATCTCCTCCCATCCCTGAGATAACAATTCGCAAGTGTTTACATCATCACGAGTTATAAATCACAAATCACAAAAGAACACAAAAAAGGGAAAGTTCCTTAGATTCAGGAGTTCACAATCAAGGCCGATCAACAACAGTACCAATACCAGTTTTGCTGAAAATTCACAGGATTTAACAATCAACCACAGCATCTACTCATTAGGCAAAATAAATAAGTTTTGTATCACAAAACTAGTCATGGTGCAATGTATCAGATTCAAGCATTCCCAATCAACAACAAGAAAAAATATATCAAAAGTCCTCGGAGAAAACAAACCTCCTCCCCCCCCCCCCCCCAAGCACCTGTCATTACCTTTGAATTTCGTGACTTTGACCTTTTTGTTGACTCTGACAGACCTTTGACCTTTTGTGTGACTTTAAGTCTTGACCTTCACAACTTTAACCTTTATATGGACACATGAAGTTCACTTCTTGCGATGTACAACCATAGGGTAGGTGTAGGGAATACCAGACCCGTCTGACCCTTAAGCACGTTTGCATAATTTGCATAAACATGAACACAGACACACACTAGTAAGGTTTACCAATGCTTTCAGCAACTCTTTTTATTTCTCAGGGTACCGAAATAATGACAAAAATTTGTTTACCTAATGAAATAATCTCCTTAATGACGTCATAGGTAAATGGTCCATTATTCCCTACCCATGAAAGTAATACGAGACCGCTACATTTTCAACCGAAATCTCAAATATTTGTTGAGGAAAATGATATTTCGTTGGAAATGTAAATACCAATAAAGAATTGTTTTTTGGAGAGTATGTTTTGGTTTCATCAAAATCTGTTGCAATTTTAACCAAAAATTTTATAGCATTTATCATCGGATAAATTTAATTACCATTTAAACGGCATTCAACATGTTCAATGTGCCGTTACTTCTGCCTCCGGCAACTTTACGTTTTGTTGTTGATGATTTTAAGTACATCAATACTAAACAATTGACAATGATAATTTTAAAGATTACAGAGAGTTGTAAAATGACATTGAAATACGTCTTAAAAAGAAAGATGTAAAATGACGTTAAAACAACTTAACACATCCAACCAAACTCTAGTAATCTCGCGGCCGAACGGAGCGAACGGGCCCGCCCGGCCCGTGCCCCGGCCACGGCGGGGATGCATGTCCCCACTACCAGTGGCGGCACCAGGATTTTTAAAGTGGGGGGGGGGGGGGCAAATGGGGGGCAAAAGAAAATGTTGGGGGGGGCAAGGGCGGACAAAAAAAAATTGACACTTTTTGTAGTGAAAATGTACAGAATATTCGGCTATAAACCTACCCAGATATGAGGACATTTTGAGCATCTAGCTGAACTGCCCGATTATAAAGAGGTGTTAGTTATATACTGCGAGTGAGCGAAGCGAGCGAGCAAAAATTTTGACATTTTTCGTAGTAAAAATGTACAGAAATTACATATTCGGCTATAAAACTACCCCAATATGAGGAAATTTGATCATCTCACGGCCTGATTATGTGGTGGGAGTTATAGGCCTGTATTGCGAGCGAGCGAAGCGAGCGAGCAAAAATTTTGACACTATTATAGTGGAAATGTACAGAAATTATTCAGCTATAAAACTACCCAAATATGAGGATATTTACACGAGCTGAGCGAACAAATTTGCCACATGCCCCCCCCCCCACCTTGATGCCGCCACTGCTTTCCAAGTTTCCGTTTTCTTTCTTTTTCCTTCTTTTCTCCATTCCTTTTTCACTTTTTTCTTTCCTTTTCTTTTCTTTTTCATTTTCCACCCTTTTATTTTTTTTCACTCCGAAAATTATTGGGGCGGCAACTGGGGGGGGGGGGCAAATGCCCCCCATGCCCCCCCCCCCCCCTTGGTGCCGCCACTGCCCACTACTTAATCAACTGCACTAGCGCCGAAAGTTTTTATCAATTAACCTGCAGCAGAGCTGCATTTATATATTTGGGCCAAGCAAAAATTATTTACCTATATGGATACTTGTGCTTTGGTATTGTCTAGAATGACGAGTTGCCTCGAATGAGTGACTTGAAGTTGAATGATGCCGCGTGCAGCCTGCCTACTCGAGGGTTGCAAGCATAGTTGCAAGACAGCGTACGTACGATCAAAAGTCGCATGCATAAACCTATGCGTGCCGCGCCGCATATCTGATCTGGAATGGCAGTACAGTACTTAGGCCTACTTTGCGACGGAGAATGAAACAATGGGTAATGAATAGGGCCTACGCAGTATCTTGCATGATCAGGTCGGCAGAATTTCTTGGGGGAAAAAAAAAAAAAAAAAAACGCCAAGAAAGACGGCGCCAAGTAAAAAAAAAAAAAAAAAAAAAAAAAAAAAAAAAACCGCGCCAAAAAGGGGGGGTCCGGACCCCGCGACCCCCCCCTGGATCCGCCTATGAGCAGTAGTGTCTTCTTTCAATGACGTTTTCGCATTATCTTTTTATCCAGAATGCTAGGAATTACACATTATACATGAGCAGAAAAAGCAAAATTCACAGAGATTTCGAATGTATTTCTAATGCAGTACCTTGTGACGTTCACGAATAAGAGCAATTTAATTTCAACTAATCATTAAAATCTCTAACTTTGCAACGCAGAGCAAAATATAAATCACTATATTTTCGTGTACATACTGGGCAATTTTTCTGTTACATTTTGCAATTTTCATTCATATTGGTTCATTAAATATACATTTTTATTTGTTTCAAGTAGAAAATAAGAATAATTGGTCTTATTTGAGGAGGGAAAGCTGATTAATTTAGACCTTAAGAAAACTTTGAACTCCTATGGGAATAACAAATGATCGATGTACACTGCAGCTTTGCATTCACATTGAGACCAAAATTTGGTTAACCTCACCTCTCTCGGAAATTCTTGTATTTTTCGGGACAAGGTGACCATGGTGATGTCTTTTTAGCTAGCTTTTCTTTTCAATGTCTAGTAATACCAGCTGTTAGAAATCAAAATAAAAAGAAGTAAATTTATTTTTGGGGAAAGGAGGTTAATACTGACAGCAGGGGCGGCAGAGCGTCCTTCAAAGTGGGGGGGGGGCACCAACAAAAAAGGGGCACCTACCTACAAAGGGTGAAAACAAAGCGGAAAATACCACTTTGAGTCATTTCTAGTATACCGCTACAATATGATTAATGCACTATCGAGGATCATTTTCGACACATTACTGTTTCTATCTTAACATAGTTCCAGATAAAAACTACTTTTGCATTATGTGTGATGGTCTGATTATTCATTTGCGAGCGAGCGAAGCGAGCGAGCAAAAAAATTAAGATTGTTTTCTAACGCTGAAGCCTATGGTATCTAATTATACACAGCGATTTCCCTAATATGATAAGATTATATAGTAAATGCGAGCGAGCTTTGGAAAAAAATTTAGCAATTCTTTTTTTTTTTCCTCATTCCTTTTATGATTTAGGGGCAATGATTAATATTGTATAATCTAGGGCATTGTGCCCCTCTTGCCACCTACTCCACTGCCTCACTTTGTGCTGATATCAGTAGGGGAATCTATTACATGTATTAAAATATGAAGCCTCTCTGATTATTTGGAGCTAGATATATGGGGATATACATCGGGATATATACGTAAAAAGGGGCACTCAGTGTCAAAAGACAAAAGGGGCACTTATCAAAGGGGAAAATGATACCATTAGAAAGGAAAAGGGGCACTGATCAGAAGTAAAAGGGGGCACTTAAAAAGGTGAACTTATCAGGGGTGAAAAAGGGCACTGATCAGAAGGGAAAATTGCACTGTTAGAACGGAAAATGGGCACTAATCAGACGAAAACAGGGGCACTTATCGGATTTCAAAAGGGGCACCCATGTATAAGGTTAAAAGGGCCATTTATCAGAAGGTGAAAAGGGCAATTATTAGAAAGAAAAAAGGGGCACTATACGAAGAAAAAGGGACATTTATCAGCTATGAAAATGGAAACTTTTGGGGTATTTGAACCCCCCCCCCCTTTCCACCCGGGTGCGCCGCCTCTGACTGACAGTCAGCCTAAAGTTTCATGCAACTTTATGCTGACAGTCAGCCTAAAGTTTCATGCAACTTTATGCCCTTGATCGCAGAATCAATCCGTCTTGTCGGTGGCTCAGCAAGTAATGAAGGGCGTGTGGAAGTTCTTTATAATGGACGATGGGGAACCGTTTGCGATAGTGGTTGGGATCTGACTGATGCCAACGTAGTCTGTCAGTCTCTGGGATTCGGTTCTGCAGTCGAAGCTGTCTCGGGTGCAGGATTCGGTGAAGGCACAGGGCCAGTTTCGTTGGCTGGCGTCCGCTGCCTCGGGGGTGAAACGAGTATCTTCCAGTGTGGGAATGCTGGTAGTGGTGTCGATAACTGTGAACATGTAAATGACGCGGGAGTACGATGTTCCCTGAGCACATCAGGTAAAAATACATAAGTTTAATCAAGTTCAAGTTAGGGCTAAAAAGGTATTAGACGCTGAGTAGCTGTAATTACAAAGAATATGATTAAACGAATGACTGACGTAAATAACAACTTGGCATTACATAATAGTCAGACCGCACTGGTGAATTATACGTCAGGTTTAGTGATGTTTACCTGTATATAGATCTCAAGTTAATAATTATAATTACAAGGGACATTACTCAGTGAATGACTGATATAATTATATTTCCCACTGAAATATAGCATACCTTTCATTACCCAAATAATGAGAACAAAATTTTCTTGCATAATTTTTACTAATCCAATTCTGTACATGTAGAGATCAAAATTTTTAAAAAGTGATTTTCTTAAGAGAAAAAGATAATATCTACAGTCAGCCAAAAGTTTCGTGAAACTCTACCAGTGGCGGATCCAGGGGGGCCTGGGGGCCCGGGCCCCCTCCCCTGGGGCCAAAAAGGGGCCCAGAAATGTTGAGGACCTTTTTTTTTTTTTTTTTTTTTTTTTTTTTTTTGCTTGTCAGAAAATTTTGTGAATGTTGAGCCCCCTCCCTCAAAAAATCCTGGATCCGCCACTGAACTCTACACCTATGTTTGTAGGATCAATCCATCTTGTCGGTGGCTCAACAAGTAAAGAAGGTCGAGTCGAAGTCTTTTATGACGGACAATGGGGAACAGTCTGCGATGATGGGTGGGATGACACCGATGCTGGAGTCGTTTGTCAAAGCCTTGGTCTCGGTGATACTGGGACTGCTGTCAGCAGAGCTGCCTTTGGGCAAGGCTCAGGTGAAATCGTGCTCGACAATGTTGATTGTGTCGGGCATGAAACGGATCTGTTCTCCTGTCCAAACAACGGTGTAAAAGTCCACAACTGTGCGCACTGGGAGGACGCAGGAGTGAAATGCAGCAGCACCCAATCATGTAAGTTACAAAGTCTGAAACATTTCGTTCTTATATCCTTACTATCGTAGTCAGACGTTCTTGATCAAGGGGGTACAGTGGGGGGGGGGGACAAACAAAATCACAGAGTCACATAATTACACACACACATACGCGCACGCACACAAACACACACCCACATACACACACCAACACATGGGGTAGGGTTAAGGTCTTGACCCCTAAGTTTCCTGGATGACCTTTTTGAACGGATGAATATGGGGAAGGCATGGCCCCTTGGGTCCCCTGGACACGCCTTTGTTTATCCAAGATCTTCTACTTTTACTTATCAAGTAGTTTATTCGCCTCTTTTTCTAGGTTTTGATACGCATCAGAAATCAGTTTAGTCCGAGGTCTCAGTTAGTTTGGAGTTCAATTTAGAGTTAAGAGTTCAGAGTTATTCATGCTCCAGTACCTACGCCGGTAAGAAGCTGAAGTACTAAGCAGCAGCATGTTGACGAACTTGCTTTTAATAAAGAACTAAATGAGATCATTCAAACCTCGTCATTTCCTGTCGAGAATAACAGAACATTTCAACCAATAGCTTGAAAGAGGTAAATCTGACAGCTTGTCTTTAACTGGTTATACAAAGCGGTAACAATATCATGTAAATGTATTTCGCATTTGCAATCATATTTTTTTTCAGTCGTGGACTGATATGTATGCCAAATGTATGTTTATTGTGTGATTAACAAATAACTTTGAATATGAATAAGTATGACCGAATATACATGTATTAATGTTCTAATTAAAGTAATTTCGATGTAAATATCCAGGATGTATTGTGCTAATCACAAATAGCAAATCCAAGAATAAATGAGCTTGGCCAAAGATTGAAAACTATTGGTCTGCTAATGATTTGATCGAATTTTCCTTAAACGACCTCAGCGTCAATCCGTCTTGTCGGTGGCTCATCAAGTAACGAAGGTCGAGTCGAAGTCTTTCAGGACGGACACTGGGGAACCGTCTGTCATGATGGATGGGGAGATGACGAAGCTGGGATGTTGTGTCAAATTCTTGGTCTCGGGAATACTGGGACTGCTGTCAAATATGCTTTCTTCGGCGAAGGGTCTGGAGAAATTATCCTTGATGATGTCAATTGTATCGGATACGAAACAGATCTGTTCTCCTGTAGTCACAGTACACCATTTAACCGCAACTGTAGGCACTATCAAGACGTAGGAGTGCGATGTAGCAGCTCGCAATCATGTAAGTACCGTCTTTACAACTTTTAGTTATTTTACAGTGGAAATGAACCCTTGAAAGCAAATACAAAATGAATGAGCTTGACGGGAGGGGGAAAATTATCGGTTTGCTAATAATTTGACTCAAATTTATTTGAAAATCCTCAGCAATGATCCGTCTTGTCAATGGCTCATCAAGTAACAACGGTCGAGTCGAAGTGTTTTACAACGGACAGTGGGGAACCGTGTGCGATGATCTCTGGGATGACACCGATGCTGGAGTCGTTTGTCGAGCTCTTGGTCTCGGTGATACTGGAACTGCTGTCCTCAGTGCTACCTTTGGGCAAGGCTCTGGAGATATCATTCTTGACAACGTTGCATGTGTGGGAACTGAAACGGATCTCTTCTCTTGTCCCAACAATGGGATAGGCATCCACAGCTGCGGGCACTCTGAAGACGCCGGAGTACAATGCACCATCACACAATCATGTAAGTTACATCATTAGAAAGCCTGAAGATATCGTTCTCTCACGCACTTTACACTATAATCATTTAACGTAATCTCTGAAGAGATCATCCCTGACAATGTCGAGCTAATGAAGAATGCGATTTGTGAATGAAACACATAGGCCTATCCATTATTGTTATATACCGACACAGATGACTGTATAAACGAAGTAAAGTTTGGATCTTGTGCAAACACGCCAATGCATAAGAAGACAAACATAGTCCAATTCTGAAACGGATCCGTCTGCGACATTGATGTTCTGATACAAAACAAGTTCCTAGAGTTTAGAGAATGCGAATTTGATTGTCCATTTGGTAGGCTACTCGTAGCATCCATCAAATGTTGCGTTTCCTCCTCAGAAAAGTACTTAAAGTGATTGATTAACTTTGTGAAAAATTGTAAAATCAGCTCAAATGCCAGTGAATTGTGTGCAGTCCTCTAACTACATATATAATTAAGGATATGTGAAAGTATGAGAGAAAATGGAACCCGTTTACTATCCTAAAAAAGAGGAAATCGCGATCAATCGCTAGCGCAAGTCGCTCGGCTTCTTCGCTGCGCTGCAGTCACAAAAACCAAGCACCAGCGCTTGGCGATTTCAGAGCGGGTTTCCAGCCCGTACGGTATTCTGTGATAGAGCGAGGTATGCCAACCGTAAGAGTTCTTTAGGGTTCGGTGGTACTCTATCCCGACATCAATGTTCAATCGTAAATATCTTGATATATAAACGACCGATCAGCTTATAAAACTCAGGCGATTCCTGTCTGAGCTAAAGGTTTGCAATTATGATTACAGCATTAGCTGGAACAGTGATTTTTTTTTTTCAATCCTGGGCAAAGTTAATCAATGCCTTTAAAGGGACAAGCAAATGAGCTGACATGTGTGTTTGCATCAGAAAATGTGACAATTTGTGTGAAGTGACCGTGGGCGTGTCTACAACCACGGTACATACCAATCAGCGGTGAGGAATAGCTGAACTCTATCTGACCTCCAGCTCTACATACATCCCGGTGTATGCTGATCGCAAGCTGTGTGTTGGTCAGTGGTGAGTGGCAGTGCCATGGTGTGTACTGCGTGTTATACACACACACTGACCTTATTGTCAGAGGTGTCACTCAGAATTGTCAGCAGCCAAAGTGCAAATCCTTTCCAGCCGTTGGGTATAATTGAAAATAACATGAAACACACTTCGAACGGTTTATTATGATAAGACAACCTGCAATGAGCCTATAGGGGTTAGAATGGGGCGGGGAGTGCCGTTTTTGCTCACAGTTCTAGTGACCAGCCGTTTTTTAATCAGTTCAGTAGGTGTACTGTACATGCGTAGGCTTGTATCATGATCCTGAGGCTTGTACAGAGTCTATGAATGTGGTATAAGGGTGGGGGGAGGTCGCTGGCGTAAATATTCATATTTTGAATGACAGGGCCGTAAAAACCAAAAACAACAACAACCCTCGGCAGTTCAGGCAGTTCGGTCAACTTCGTATGATCTAATTTTAATGCCTTCAGTCCGATGCAAACACACATGGGATCCCAATTGCTAGTCCCTTTAAAATTCGGAGCTGTCGCCATTGTCCCATAAATATAGCTGCTGAGTTTCAGGTATAAGAAGTAACGTTATAAATCCCTTCGTCGGCGTTATAGATTCTATTGAGACAACACGAACTTAAACCTGGATCTACCGACATGAATCTACCGACACAATAATCTAGAGTGATATGATTTTAAGGCTGCCTCTCCTCCGCAAACTACAGGGCAGCGCATATGCCAAGGGCGTACCAGCTAGCTAGCTCTGCTTCCATCCAGAATCGAGAAACTAGACAGATCTAGTTGCTTTTTTAATGATGCATTGTCACTTTTTTCCGGTGTAAGAGTTCACTTAAATATTCATACATTATGAGCTCCACAATTTTTTTTCTTACTTTACAAATACTTTGTTGCCTTTGTTTTTGTTTTTTAATCATCTGAGCAGCAGCCAACCAATTCAGTTGGCTTATTTGGGACTCTCCTGAAGTGGCTATTGTTCGCAATTGCACAAAAAAGTAAAATAATGTGGGTGCAAATGTCCGCCAGCCTTTTTTTTTTTTCTTCTTTTTGTCTTTCTCTTTCCGCCCCTTTTCTCTCTCCCCTTACTTTTACATGCAGTACGATTGGTTGATGGCGATGGTCCGTACCAAGGTAGAGTTGAGTTATACTACAATGGGGCATGGCAAACAGTCTGTGACAACCTCTGGAACAACACTGATGCTGCAGTGGTATGCGTAAGTCTAGGATACGTTCCTGGACCTGCTGCAGAACCAGCTGAATTCGGAAAAGGTGACGGTGATATCTTACTCGATGACGTCTCCTGTACCGGAACGGAAACCAGTTTACTAGATTGTCCCAACGCTGGGATCGGCATCAGGAATCCTAACTGCGGACACTGGAAAGATGCAGGAGTGAGATGTTCCCAAACAACACTAGGTATAACTATAATGGAGAATTAATGTGTTCTTGTAAAGGTGAAGAAAATGTACATATGGTCATCTGTGTAGAAGAACAGCATAGAGGTAATGTTATGTCATGAAAAGGATTTCTCTTGAAGCGCTCTCAAATCTCAGAGATGATTAGGCAACAACTTTGGATCAAATTCTGATTCCACATGTTCGTATAGTCCTATCTATCCAAGTCTGTGTCCAGTGCTTTACATTAGTTGTAATTTTCAGCAAGATTGAGTCAATTTTGTATAATCTTGTTGATTGCACTGCCTGATGATACACATTTCTTTTGTTTATTTTTACTTTAAAATCAGCTTATTATTACTTTAAAATGAGCTATTCAATTCTTGTAATTTCCCGGCCAATCATCTTTAATTTTATCACTGTACATTCCGAAGAAACAGTAAGTAATTAAGTTATACCAGTGAATATAGACCCTGAATATAGTGAATCAATGCCCTGTGAATATCGTGTAGATTCCAAACAGTGTTTCTGAAATCACTGAATTTTGCCTTTTCATTTTGACTGTTTTTTGTTTTTTTTTTTTAAGGTTGAATTTAAAAATTAGCTCCTACTTTGCAGGATATTATAGGGCTACACACACACACACACACACACACACACACATATATATATATATATATATTATATATATATATATATATATATATATATATATATATATATGTATATATTATATTTATGTATATGTATCTTTATATGTATATATATGTGTATATATATATATATATATATATATATAATCATTCCTGGATTTCTTGAATGATTGAAGTTTACCATGTAGAATTATGTTCTACTCATGCAAATGTATTATCGTTTTGCAGGAAATAGCATTCGCCTTGTTGGAGGCAGCAAAGATGGAGAAGGCAGAGTGGAGGTTTTATATGAAGACGAATGGGGAACGGTCTGCGATGATGGTTGGGACTTGACTGATGCCAACATAGTCTGTCAATATCTTGGATTCGACTACGCACTCGAAGCTGTCTCGGGGGCTGGATTCGGTGCAGGCACAGGGGCTATTGTTTTAGATGACGTTGCCTGCTCTGGCAACGAAAAGATCATCTACCAGTGCGGAAATGCTGGTTTTGGAGTCAGTGATTGTAGTCATGGACAAGATGCAGGAGTTCGATGTGCCAGATTCCAAACAGGTAAAATTTCCTCATAATCGAGTTTTTGACTAATGCCCGTTGCACACGAGGCGACATTTGCCTGAGGAAGGAAGGTGTCATTGACCAGAGTGGTCTTTGGCGCGTCATGTGAGGGTTACATCCATAGAGTTACATCCATAGAGTTACATACGCAATAAACACAACTCTATGGTTACATCGTACAATTTTTTAAAAATAATCAAGATGAACCATGCAAACAATGCGTTGAACACTACTAGCGTAATCTACCATGTCTACGTGCTTGATTAGCTCAAGTGATAACGCATCCGAATGTGCCCTATGCACAAAGGGGCTCACACGTGGCGTCATTTGATTTCAGATTTCAAATTGATTTTATTGACTGTTTTCAATCATATGAACATAATACTGCAGTGCGTAACATAAAATAAATACAATACAATAATATAACAATGATGTTGTTCGAACCGGTTCGAATTTCTTTTCTCAGCACGATACCACCCCCCCCCCAATTTAATGACACTTTTAATTGAAATTCCAATCAAAATGTAAAAAATGTGATTTTTATCAGTCGATAAAATGTAATTACATGTAATTTCATTTCTCTAGAAACAATTCGTCTTGTCGGTGGGTCGATGAGTAGAGTAGGCCGAGTCGAGGTGCTTTATAACGGACAATGGGGAACAGTCTGCGATGATGGTTGGGACTTGGATGATGCGAACGTAGTCTGTAAGTCTCTTGGACTCGGTCCAGCACTCGAAGCAGTTTCGGGCGCTGGATTCGGTGAAGGTACAGGGGCTATTGTTTTGGATGACGTCGACTGCTCTGGGAATGAAGGGATCATCTTCGATTGCGGCAATGCTGGGCCTGGAAACAGTAACTGCGGACATGGCGAAGATGCAGGAGTTCGATGTGCGCAATTCCCGTCAGGTAATATAAGTTCATCATATCGAGCACTAGCGTAATTTGAGGGCGCAAGGGGGCAGTTTGCCCCCTGACAAATTTCCAACCAAATAAAGAAATCATAATAAGACTTATCAGTTAAATGAGGAAATTATTGGAAGGTAAATAATGATCGAATTGCTGTTAATAACTCATGAATTAAGAACTCTCAAAAAATTTCACCTCGGCCGCAATGCGATCTCCTGAAGAGGTTTTATTACGCATAAGTTTACCCCAAAGTATTTTCGGTAGCAGAAAGAACTTGCTATGGGAATCACAAGTCTGGTACTGTCATTAAATGGTGTTAAAAAGTCCCTTTTTAGCGAAAACTCTTTGCACGTAAAATGACCAAGGCTGGTATCGGCGATGAAGGTTAGCTCAGTCTATAGAATGTATTCCTGTCGAAACAAAGGAAAAAGAAGGAAAAAGATGGAAAACGCTTCGTCCCACGTATAGGACTAGGACTGTTCGCGTTCTTCACAGTTTCTCTTTGAAAGGGCATATTTTGCTAACTAAAGAATTTTTTCTCGTATAGATTATGAAACTTACGTGAAAAGATACAACAACAAAACCAAAAAAAAAAAAAAGGTTTAGCATATCAAGTAGAGTTATAAGTATTAATGAATCATTTCTTTCCTATCATCATCAGCAACAATCCGTCTTGTCGATGGCTCCGTACCCACCGAAGGGCGAGTGGAGGTGTTTTACAACGGAACATGGGGAACCGTCTGCGATGATTCCTGGGATAACACCGATGCTGAAGTGGTTTGTCAGAGTCTTGGTTTCGCCACTACTGGGGTTGCCCTTCCTCTAGCTACTTTTGGAGAAGGCACTGGAGAGATCATCCTTGACGATGTTGGATGCGTAGGAGGTGAAACGGATCTCTTCTCGTGTCCCAGCAGTGGACCATTCAACCAGAACTGCGGGCACTCTGAAGACGCAGGCGTACAATGCAATCCAGCATGTAAGATAGACTGCATTCGTCTCATATCGTACATGTTGTGAAAAATGAATTGAATGAGAGAAACAACTAGGTGTAATTCTAACACATGGTATTCACTGTTTCACACTTAAAAGTAAGCCCTATAATGTTATCAAAAGCAATGCAGCAGATGAATTGTAGCACCCAATCAACAACGCCCTAAACACAGATAGCATTTTTCTTTTAATACATGGTCTGTAACTGTTTTTATTTTTCATGCAGGGGTCTATGAAATACAAGCCATGCTATCTTAATAGACCGCTCCTCTCATGTTTCCCTTTACAATCCCCAACAATGTTTAGATCACACAGATTGCTCAATCACAGTAAATCATAACCAAGTCTATTGAATTAAGATGTATTATATCTAACGTTATGTATATAATTATTATGTTCTTGCTCTTGATTTTGATATGTCCTGGTTAAAAATTGTAAAAGACTTTATATGAGGAGATCGGTAAATTTTGAAACTTTGAAACAACACATTTAATGAAACTTATCAACCGTAATGCAACGTTGTCATGGTTGTGTTTCCTGTAATTCTTGATACCTCCAGCAACACTCCGTCTGGTCAACGGCTCATCTCATCTCGAAGGTCGTGTTGAGATACTTTATAACGGACAATGGGGAACGGTTTGCACTGATCAGTGGGACCTTGATGCTGCCAACATAGTCTGCCGATCTCTCGGCCTCGGTTATGCCCTCGAAGTCATCTTCGATGCCAGATTCGGTGAAAGTACATTGACAAATGTGTATAAATTTGACTGCAGAGGATACAGATTTAGTGTCCTGAATTGCGGTCGTATTGGAGTCAATAACTGCCGATATAGACGAAATGCAGGGGTCCGCTGTTATGAAGGCACATTAGGTAAAATCCAAAATGTGATAATGATAGTAATAGGAATACTACTACTACTACTACTAATCATAATAATAATAATAACAATAATGATAATTATAATAACAATGATAATGAATGATATCAATGACAGGATGATAATAATGACAATAATGATAATGACGATAATATCAATAATGATAATTATGATAATGATAATGATGATAATATCAATGACAATGATGATAATAATGATAATAACAATGATAATAATGATAACAGTGATGATAATGATAATATCAATGGTAATGATAATATCAATAATGATGACAATAATGATAAAGACAATAACAATTACAAAGACATCATCATCATCATTTTAGTATTGATGATTTTGGTATTAACACTTCATCGACGACAGGGCAAAATTAATTTATTGAAAATAATTTCATAAAAGATTTCTCAAAAAAAGAAAAGAAAAAGTAATAAAATGAATAAAAATAGTGCAATTCAATTTGTTCAATGATCTTTCGTTGCCCGACATATGCTCCGACGACATTAGCTCCGGGCTTTATTTCGTCAAAGATATAGATTTAGGGTTAGTGTTGCAATTGGGCTTTAGGTTAGGGTTAGGTTTAGGTTTAGGGTTAGGATTTGGGTTCGGTATAGTGTTAGGAATTCTGTTAGTATTTAAAATTGACCGGGGAGTGACTGTCGTTGAACTAGGTGTCTTAGAACCCAACGATTCTGCTACAAGTTCCACATCATTATTTGTTTATTGTGTAGTTTATTTATTTACTTATTTATTTATTTATTCAATTATCTTTCTGTTAATTCATTTATTTATATATGTATTTTGTCTAAAGCACCTATTCGTCTTGCCGGGGGACCATCGACTAGCGAAGGTCGAATCGAGCTGCTTTACAATGGCGTCTGGGGAACCGTCTGCGACTCAGACTGGGGTACATTTAGGCGGGCTGCAACCGTAGCCTGTCATTCTCTTGGACTCGGTTACGCAGTCGAAGCTGTCTATGGTGGTCGGTATGAAGACGGTCCAGGACCTATGGTCTTAGATAATGTTTTCTGCTTGGGAGGCGAGTCGAGCTTAGTGCTGTGCGAGAATTCTGGTTTTGGAGTCGGCTGTCGAGGTCGGGGAGAGGCAGGAGTAAAATGTATACGAAGCATACAAGGTAAAATCCTTATATTGAATTGTAATTTTAACTTGATTAAAAAGTTCATCTACTTTCGATACATTTTTCAATACATTGACGGATACATGAAAATTGCATGTAATAAACAGTTCACTGTGGCTAACAAAATTAAAGTCTTATGATGCGGTAAACCTCTGCAAAAGATCCGTCGCGTCAAAAAAAAAAAAAAAAAAAAAAAAAAATAAATAAATAAAAGATTAAAAAGTTGGAGTGAATAAAAATTACATATTTTTCAGGCAATTTACCGTGTCCTGTTTGAAAAAGGTTTTAATGTGACCTTACATTAATATGTAGCTCTCTTAAAGAGGATTTACATGTTGAGCGAACTATTTCGCTCAAAATGAATAAAAAGTCTTGTTCATCCTTTTTTCATCCATGTTAACTCAACAAAAGTGATAATATGAATTTCGAAATTTCGAAATGTGATTGTTAGTAGTGTTTATTCATATCAAATGCATGTTGTTTTTTTCTCAAATTTTAAAATCTTATTCTTGTGATTTTAATATTGATGCACTTTTTGTAAACTGAACAGTTTCAACTTTCAAGCTGCATGTCTGATGTGTTTTTTTTTCTTGATAACCAATTCAATCCAGTTTATGATTCATGAAAAATAAGTTTGATTTGATAGCTAAATTCCTTTTTTTTTTTCGGAGTCACAATGGATATTAATTTCTCCCGATGTCGCTAATAATCGCAACCACATGACACGAATATACCAATAAGTTCCAACAGTTTATACACAAAAAACATGAAATTTGTACGGATTCTTTCTTTCTCCACACATTCCAACCCGGCGTAGACTATAAATCATAGTATATACACACACACACATATATATATATATATATATATATATTTGTTTATATGAATATGAGATCACGATTTCCCGAGCAGTGGTATTTTCAAAGTTCTTTTGGGGCGGCAGCCTACCGCCAGCCCCACCGCCCGCGTCGAGGTGGTATCTCACTGATCGGCAAATGATTACGAACGTTGCGATTTTCGGATTCGCCAACATTCGTCAGAAATCAGGGTTCGCCTCTGTCACTGGCAACATTTAGCGACTTTTAGTGACGCTCAGCGACAATTAACAACTTTCCCGCGAATGTTTGCGAAAGTGTTTGCGAAAGACAGTTGGCGACTATTAGTGACTGTAAGCAAATGTTAGTGACAGTTTTTGCGAAGATCAGCAACTATTTGCCAATCCTTTGCCACTGTTCGTGAACGTTTGAGACCTTTTGCCAACTCCTGGTAAAGTACCAGGCGAATCTATGGACCCAACCCTACGACAGTCTGAGGAAACCTTCCCCAGCATTCAGATTTCTTCTGACCACCGTCAAAGATAGATCTCAAAAGATTTGCCTTTGAGAGCTGGATTTCCAGAATAATATGGAAATGAATTTCTATCAGGAAGAGGCCCAAGGTGCTGTTGCCCTTGAAGAATTGCTTTGCCTGGCTGCTGCTGCAGCTATCTTGCAACAGAAGAAAATAGCAAAGTTCTAAATGTGTCGATTTTATAGAGGAACCATGGTTACGTGGTCGGTAGCATTGGCGACTCAAAAAACAATGTTAGGGACACGTCTTACAACTGTTTGCAAAGGCTTACGACTGTTTTGCAAACGCTTGCAAACGCTTGCAACTGTTTGCGGAAAAATAAATTCGCAAAGAAATTTTGAACATGTTCAACTGCGACGAGAAATACTTTTGGCGACAATAAAATCTGTTTGGGAACTATTTTGCAACCTTTTACGAACCGTGACGAAACCCAAATTTCGCTACTTCACAAGCATTCGCCGCTCAGTGAGATACCCCCTTTAGGAAACCACTGTTCCTACTTCAGAAACCACTGTCTCCTCAAAGTGTTAAGTCTACAACTTAGATCTTTCCAATATTAAAGTTCCATGGTTTTATCGAGACACAAAACATAGAGAAAAGAAACGATATGGGCTAATAACGTTCTGACCGAAAAGTTATCACGCAGTAACAGTTGCGTTTCAATGCTTGTATATATTTACAGCATCAATTCGTCTTGTCGGTGGCTCATCGACTAACGAAGGTCGAGTCGAAGTTCTCTTCCAGTCACGGTGGGGAACCGTGTGCGATGATGGTTTTGACATAAATGCTGCCAACGTAGTCTGTCGATCTCTTGGACTTGGTCCCGCTCTCGAAGTTGTCTATTATGCTGGCTTTGGGCAAGGCACATGGGGTATTGTTCTGGACGATGTTAACTGCACCGGGAGCGAAGAAAGTATCTTTGCGTGTGGGCATAATGGTCTTGGAGTCCATAATTGTGGACATGGACAAGATGTAGGAGTTCGGTGTTCTCCAAGCCCATTAGGTAATCTACCAATTATTTATTTCAGTCTTACTAGACGTAGCAGCTTTTAAATGAAAGAAGGTTTCGGCTGTGGTCTAAAGTTGCATCGAGATAACTTTTGCTGGTTTTATAATGGTTCTAAATATTGTTATGAAAATGGGTCTGGAGCACATTAGAGATAAGGACGATATGGTTTGTAGAAATTTAGGTCAGTATGAATTACGCTAGCTTTTGTCTTAAAATAAAAAAAAAATTAAAGAAGCTAATGTAAAAATAGTGAAAATGGAATCATGACTGCGATGTAACTGATGTAACTTGAATAAAGATCTACAAGCTGCCCAGTTCAAATAAAGTTAAAGCACATGGCCACAGAGAAGGAAATAGAAACGAACAGAGCTGACATGACATAAGCTTAACGGAAATAGCTAGTTATGAGTCAATCGCAGGTATTCGTAACATTTTCGTTTGTCCCCAGGATCAGTCCGTCTTGTCAATGGCTCATCGAGTAACGAAGGCCGAGTCGAAGTCTTCTACGACGGACAATGGGGAACCGTCTGCGATGATTTTTGGGACGACACCGATGCTGGAGTGGTGTGTCGAATGCTTGGTCTCGGTGATAATGGAACTGCTGTAGGTTGTACTCCATTCGGGGAAGGTACTGGAGACATCATCCTGGACAATGTCCACTGTGTCGGAAACGAAATGGATCTATTCTCCTGTCCCAGCAATCGTCCACTTAGCCACGATTGTGTGCACTCGGAGGACGCAGGAGTGCGATGCACCAACTCACGATGTAAGTAGAATGACGAAATACTGCTCTAAAGCAATAAACCCACTGATTAAGTTTCTTTAATCATAAATGCAATCCATGTACGTCTGAACCATAAATCGCTCTTTATGTTCTTCATGCACACTCACATGTACTCACGAGCGCACTAGTAGTCAATGACTATATCTATATGCAGAGATAAACATCGCAAAATATCTTTAGATGTCTTACAAAACAAGTATATTCAACCACCCTGTGGTGATGTTTGGTCTCCTTTTCCTCGAGTTCTTTGTGAATAAGCATATTGTATACGAAACATTACATAAAGTAAGAGTCCACTTTCTTTCGGAAAACGTGGTGTACGTACATAATAAAATCATCTGCAGGTTGTCCTAGACTGATTTGAATTCAAGGAACAGAATATATGAAAGTCAAAAATGGAGGATAGTTTAAACATGATGACAGGAATGCAGCTAAATAATATTATTGCAAAACCGGAAAAAAAATGTTCAAAAGTCTATTCCTGATCATGGTTATCCTCTATTTACTTGTTTGAGGACAGAGGATTTTGTCTTGGCTATTTCAGCCCAATGATTCGCGTGTGTTCTTACTCAGGCAACATGCAAATAACTCTAATGATTTCGACCGTACTATTTCGGTGTAAATGTGAGTGCTCTATAAGAGAAGTTATTATTATTATTAGTAGTAGTAGTAGTAGTAGTAGTAGTATCACATAAAGTATGAAGACAATTATCACTCGCCTAAGTCCTATGCAAATGTTTGTTGTCTCTGACAGCAATCCGTCTTGCCGGAGGCCCATCAAACAGCGAAGGTCGAGTCGAGGTGTTGCACAACGGGACATGGGGAACCGTCTGCGATGATCTCTGGGACCTGAAAGATGCTTATGTAGCCTGCCGATCTCTTGGATTCAACTATGCTCTCGAAGCTGTCACACAAGCTGGATTTGGTGAAGGCACAGGGCCGGTTCTTATGAAAGACGTCGTCTGCT